>VKHC01000079.1:0-20536 GCA_015143735.1 Synura sp. LO234KE | reverse complement strand
CTTATTAGATATTCAACTGAATTTTAAAGAACATCTCAGTGAGAGAGTGCAGGAAAATTTACCTAGGTTTGATATCTATTGAGATTACTAAAATCAAAAGTAAAATCCAGCATGATTGGCCGCACTAGCAAGGACTGAAGTTTAATCTGCAGCCGTCTTCAAATCATCATTTATAAATTTCTCATTAGAAAAGCTCATAGTATGAAGCAAGTGTGCCGGATGAAAGTGCTCCAATCACTGCCCCTGTCGAATACGCCGTGCTTGTCATAGCTGCGGATTGCGCAGTTGCCATGAGCGACCCCGCAGCCACGCCAGACCCCATACTAGATGCAAATAAACCTCCTGCGACAGGTCCAACTGCTGAGAGTCCAACCAATAAAAATCCTCCTGCAACGGCCCCAGCGCCAATTGCCGCCCCTACACCAGCCGCCACCCCTATACCAGCCGTAATTGAGGCTATATCAGATGATTTGGTTGATGTTCTCAGGTATCTATTCGAATCTTGTTCTGTTGTCAGAATGTACACTGCCGATTGAGGCTTCAGAGCATTGAAAATACAATTAAAGTAAAATATAAAGCAAGTAACAAAAACGATGAAATAGACAAGCCGATGTGTAAGTATATTAAATTCTTTAGTCTCAGCATTTTTCTCATGAGTATGATAAGGGAGCAATTCTTTTGATCCTGTATTTTGCAACATATTTTGGGAATCAGTCAAACGTGCTTGGATTTTTCGCGTTGAGATGAGATGAGCACTCACGAGCTCGATCACGGTGGATGCACAATTTATTTCTAAATCTATACCACTTTCAACTCCTATGTAGGCATTAAATAATTTTTTTTAATTTTTGGTCAGCAAATACAAATTTGTTTGATCGCTAAACGACTTCATTTTGTATTAAATTGTAATTTTAAGATTTTTTCAGTTCCATCCTGCCATTTCCGAGGGCGGTGCGATTCCATTCGCAATTATATGGGCATTTGCAATTCCATGTTGTGTAGTTGCACCCGTTTTTCCCAATTCAAGTCAAGATGAAGCCTAGCTCATATCTACATCTACATGGTATTTTTTTGAACTAGAGTCTACCACAAGGAAAACTTCGCTAGGGAATTCAAGTTTTATGGACCTAGTTGAAAATACAATATTGCTCATTTCAATGACAAAGTAAAAAGAATCAGCACATTGCTCAACTAACTTGACTGAATCCAGCTTCACGGATCGATAGTTACATACAAACGAATTGCTATTCAGTTTAATGTTCAAGATTGACTCAGCGAATGTCGCCGGCTTCTTCGCTGATTTCACAACCTCGTCCATACAAACTTGATATATTAGATGCCTCCAATACTGTAAGTAGGCGCTCTTGTCCACTTACCAATTTAACAATACCAATTTCGAAGTGCCTTTAATAGTAATAAAGCATGTTACTTCAGCGATAAATATCATGAGGTTATACTTTCACAAATGGTCTAGAGAAGGTAGTCTTCTCGATATATATATAGGCAGCATACTAATTTATATACATAGCAATCACCAGATTTCATCCAAGGCTTTTGGAATACCGACAAGCGATGCACTTGTTAAACATGGATTTGTTTGACTACATCATCCTTACTTGCATACTTTGGTGCTTTGGTAAGAAATATTTGCGATTCAATTGATGCTTTACCTTTACAACCATTAAAGAGAGTGCAGGGGGAAACGCTTTCCTCGCGGCCGTTGGCGATATCCTCAAGATAAATTCGAAACCCCGGTCAAACTATGCTATAAACGTCCCACCGCTTCTAATCCCTCTCCACCGCCTCCTATCACTCCGAATATCTCCGTATCACTAAAGTAATCATGTTATAATCCTCCCTTTACCAACCATAATGACCGGTGCTGAAAGATATGGCTTTGGAACTGGTTTAGTCCACTCCTCAATTACAGTATAAATCAAGTCAGCATCTCCACTGCTTCCTATCCTTTTCCATTGCTTCTTATCACTACCCACCGCTTCTTATCCCTCTTCACCGCTTCCTAACCCTCCCAACCACTGCCCATCGTATCCTAACGGTCCTATCGCTACTAACTGCTTGCTATCCCTCCCAATACCTCCGTATCGCGTTTCCCCGTTCCCTATCCCTTCCCACCTCTTCCTATCCTTCCCTCTCCACCGCATCCCAGCACTCCCCACCGCCTCCTGCCGCTTCCTATCACTCTACCGCTTCTTATCCCACTCCGACGCTTCCTATCACAACCCAACGCTTCGCATTCCTGCCAACCACTTCCTGTCATATCTTACCGCATTCTGTCGAATCTTACTGCTTTCCATCACATTTTAACGCCTCCTACCCCCCCCTCCACCGTTTCCTATTATTCCTTCCCGCTTCCTTTCAATTCCATTCGCTTACTGCATCCTATCTCGACGAATTTCCTCCTTTTGCACCCTCCCGCTTCCTATCTATCCCACCTCATCCCATGTATCTTATCGCTTCTAACCCCTCCCCACCGCCTGCTATCACTCCTTACCACTCCCTAATACTCCCCACTGATTCTTATTGCATATTACCGCTTGTTATGACTCTGCAGACGTTCTGTACACTGCATTCTATCTCTGTCAACAGCTTCATATTGCTTCCGATCGACTCTTATTTAACTCCCTATTAGCATGAGAAATTTAATATTAATAAACCATTTTTAATCCACAACTTTATTGATTGACTGATAGTCTAAGAAATTTTTTTGCAAGGTTATCGATCCACCAATACGTTTTCCAAAGGTAATTACATATTTCCACTGTACATAAAGGAAGTCAAGAAGACATGGCCAAGGTAAGAAGACATGGCCATACGGTACTGTGCCTTCGCCAATAGCATCAATAAGAATGAAACTAGGTGCCTAGCACTAGCATCTACTAACAATGAGGCAGCATGTGCACCACGCCAAAATATTATTGATCAATCTAGAGTGGGTACGAGGACCGCTGACGGTAAGGAATGAACGTTACAAATTTTCAAACTGCTGGCTGCTGCTTGTTTGTTCACTTTGAAATACCCGCGAACGAATCCATCCTCATTCTCGCTTCAGGAGAATTTATCATCATACTCCTGCCTGGCTGCTGGTGCATTCGATCGAGTACGGTGCGCACTACTAGTGGAGGAGGCTGCCCGCCCATTTTACACAATAGTTCGAGAAGTCCTGACGACGAATCTCACTTGCTCAAATCCCGTTCACACACGCAAGTGTTTGTCCTTCCTATTTATTGTGTTTGCAAGATATGGTGTTTCAGATTAATCCAAACCGGCGGAATCATTTTTAATTAGGTTTATGATAGTATGTAAAATGAATCGACGCGATTATTTCCTCAACAACTTAACCTAAGAATGAAGACCCAGAACGCAAGCACGTGATTCAACTCAATTAACGTGGAAGAAATACGAGCCCTTCCTCGCCACCTTCCTTCCACGAGGAACAGGCAGAAAACCTGACTTCAATCCTCGTCCCTCCTGTGATTTCCTGTCAGACGAAAACGCTCTTTAACATAGAGTAGTAGGGTCGACCAGCAACTCTTCGAAAGGGATCCTGTGGGAGAGGGGAGGAAGAAATGCCGACATATTGTGGTGCACCACCACAGCGACTTGTCCCATCGTATTTAACATCGTCGCATTGGCTGTAAACGCTTCCAGCTCATCCTCGGACTGAGGCTGGATAGAACATACACCAGACACAGCGGGCCGTGTTCGCGATAATTCTCCTCTTTATTGATGATCCTATGGACCTTCTGGAGCAGTCCAATATCGCTTTCCAACGGCTATTGACTCAAAAGCATATTTCCCAGCGCCCCATTCGGATTTGGGCGATGCCGTAACGGATATGAATGACGTAATTGGTCTGTTATCGCCCGGATAACCATTCTCCGCCCTGAGACTAAGGATCACATGATACAGCGGGTTGGACTCGATGTGTCCCATGGTGCCTACACCTTTACTTAGCGATCCCTTCAACCAGCCTCTTTTCCCTCCTTTAATTCTTCGACGTGCTGTTGAATGAGCATGACGTCGCCACCTTCAGCTTCAAATAAACCTTCCGCGCGCTGCGTATACCTAAATCCTAGCTGTTCAAATATCACTATGGGTATAGTGAAGACTCTCCTTGGATCGCTTATCATCACTAGCTCGTCACCAAACACGTCTGAGAGCGAGACCTGACTCCGCACGAGAGACTTCAACTTCAACACCCGCAAGACCACGTGCAGGCGACTCGCCACCACCTTCGCCCACAGAGCAGTTCTTGACCCAGAAACGCTCTTTATTCGCAGAAAGTCTTTGATTGGTATCGGTAGTACAGGAACATTCGCCAAGATTCCTGCTGGAATGACGACTCGTACGGCGCCCCAAACCAGGCGGTCCCGCACACAGATAGATTCTACGTTCGTGATATTTAAAATCTTCAGGTCGTTCTCAATGAGGTAAAGACCACTTACCACCGCTATTACAGCCATACCGCCTGTGCCGATCGAGGGATTCCCCTTCCTTCAATGAGCATGAATCCTTTTCAGCTATTTCTCGATTAATAGAGTGCACTCGAGTGTTAGACTATCTCGAAATATCTCATACGACTCCTGTAGACACTTTGGGTTGCCTCCAAGTTCTTGAGTTAGAATATCGATCGGGGCCCAATCTAGTGCGAGGGTGGGGCGCGTTCTTAACCAGCTCCCGTCGACAGAGACTGCCCTCGTATTGTATACTAGAATGATAATACGTCGACTGGCTGAAGTACCAAGTGCACTAAGATGAATATATTCCCTCCTCGGATAAGCATGTGCTGTGAGGCCGTCCAAGCACTTGTTATTGATACCGGTAAAGAAAGAAAATAGGAACACGTTGTTTCAATAGCACCACCCCGAGACCAATGCGGACATGACAGGGCAAGATGAATCCTTTGTAAGAGTTTAGTCCTGCCGTAGGTCTTCTGGATCAGTCTTGGCCCAACCATATAGGCGCATTACTGCGTCGAACATCAAATGATGATTATCCAGGTGTAGAAATATGCCAACTTTTAAATTAGGGTCTTCAGAGATATTATGATGATCTTTAGCGATTGAATCTAATATTTTTGTCGAACTAGGAATATATCCTTTCCGATAGTAATTTCTGAGCAGGAGCGATATATGATATAGTCCAGATCAGTCAATATTTCTTCAATTTCAGTTTCTTTTATCCGCATTAGACCACAAAAGCCTAGATTCAACCGGCATGCTCTCGCTAGCAATCTCAAATTGAATCTTCCGTATGCATCTAGAGTGCTGTCGTAATAGTGTTCGAAGCCGTCTTCTCCATCGCTAAAATCGAGTTTCAAGTAATTCATAAGCCTCGAGCAAAATCTGTCGCCTTCTCCTCGCCATTCAAAGATGATATTACCATGGCTATCGCACTTTCACCAAGTGAAGTTTTCCCGATACCTGCCATACCCGATAAGTCATTCGCCAAATTATTTGGAAGATTATATCCTTTTTTGGAATATTTTTTAACGTAAACAATCTTTTGATCGGTGACGATTTGTAAAAAATGTTTGAAACTGTAACTAATATCTAATATGTATTATGAACTACATTAGAACTGCTTAAACAGTCCTCACTTAGAGTAGGAAGAAAATTCATACAGTAGATTTTCACACTTTTACTCCGTGAGTAACGGTTTTAAAGCGATTCCTCTAGTTATACGTCGATTCAAAGCTTGAAACCTATTTTTTCATGTTTTTTAGGTGATTTCGCATAAAATTGGGTAAGAAAAATAATGTTATGAGGTGATGTTTTGCGAAACGTTAACATGTGGTTGAAGTTGCAAGGAAAGATTTAAAGTGCACTATTACACTTTGTAATGTGATATAAAGTGTTTGAAGTGTGATGGAGGGAATAAAAGTACTTACTTTAGAATTATTTAAGGATATAAAAAAGATACTTTGGTCCTCATTTTGACCACTATTACCGGATTTGTTGTGTATATTTTTAGGGCTTGATTTTGTGTATATTCGAGGTTAGTTAAACTGGTGACTAGTCGGCAATAGAAATAGCACAACTTAATTATGAATGTTTTAATCAAGAATGACTTTAAGAAATTCAGAAGCAATATATTCCCACGGGACCGGATTTTTGGTCTTCGCGTTAAAGCTTACCACTTCTCCATAGAGATACTTTTCAGCGCCATCTTTGTTTTTCCATTTATCTGCTACTTGTCTAAAAAATTGAGAAGGGTATTGAAAAATAGGGCGGTTTACTTGGTAAAAATTGAAATACCTGTGAACTAGTAGCTCGGAGTTTTGGATCAACGAATAATCCAAAGTTCACGTCTTTTGGTTTCGCCTTTAACCCTGGCATCCCTAACATTACCACGACGTAATGAGCGAGGCATTCTTTCATCGCTTCGATTTCTATTTCTGTACTTCCTCATCCGAAGATTGCACTTTCCCACGGATCTAGTGATGATAATATAACGTGATTGTAGTCTAAGAAACAATACAGAAAAAGGTGGTAGCTTCTATCCTCGATAAGGGGAAGCGCATCACCATGTAGCCAATCAGAAAGTTTAATTCCAACGGAACTCTTTTTACTCCTAGTGAAACAAGAAATAAAGTGAATACAAGCGTTTAATTTTTTCATGAAATGTTCAATAACATCAGCGTCAATAGGAAGTGATTTCTGAAAACCACGTGTTATGAGCAAATGGTTGGTGTGCGTGATGTAGTAGAGTTATATATGCAAAATGAAATAGCACAACACGATGGAAGAACGGGAAATACAGAAAATCTTTTTAAAATGTCAAAAACGTAAATTTTGGAGCATTTTTTGTCCAAAAAATTTGGCGAATGACTGGATGAAAAAGTAATGTAATGGGATAACACGCTTTAAATATACATATATCTTCCTTGGTATAAAAATTTCTGGACAATAATTCTTTTAAGCGTGAGATTTCATTATCACGATCTTGTATACAAAGGACCTGGGGACGAGACACGAATTTAATACTTTTCGACAAATCATTAGAGGTACCAAACAAAGAGGAGTGAACATTAATGCTTGCTGACATAAGATGTTGAAAGCAAATGAGGAGCTGAGAGTAGATTCAATCCACTTGAGGGGCCAAGAAATAATAAAAAAAGAAAATCATATTATTGGTAATTGAAAGCGGAGATAAAGACTGTTGAACGAATATGAATTGTTACATTTTATCAGGTACAGAAAGACGTCCATGTACAACCTGCATAAAGATATTCTTAAATGAGCTTCACATGCTAAATAATTGTAGGTTTTAAATTTGCGAATAATATTGGGCAGAGGAAAAATGTAGTGGTAGGGACCTTCTATGGAAACTATTTATCTTTGTATTGCTGTATAAGTCTCATTCTTATGATAGGACTGATTCTCTCTCTATGATTAAAGAAAATAGTCAGTGAAATATATTGTCCGGTATTAATTACGAGAACTATCTGGCTTCAACTGTATCGTTACAATTTGCTGTCGGTATTAATTACGAGAACTATCTGGCTTCAACTGTATCGTTACAATTTGCTGCTGAAAGCGCATGCTAGCAATTCAATAACCGATTTCTCTTGTACCAAGCAGCTAGTTTTTTATCTATTTTACTTCTAAGATAACTAGTTACGTTGGAGTAACATGATTATGGTTAGATATAGTTACCGACGAATTAGTAATAAAATTGTCATTCGAATTTCTTTGAAAATCCACTTACCAACTTCTAACTTGCCACTTGCAACAACACTATATAATTGTACCAGATAAAACTCACGAGGGCTGGCGCCGTATCACTATGGCTATGTCTGCCATGTTTTCCAATACAACGCGAGCGGCTTTTACCCGGCAGAGGCTTCATATTTTCAATCTTTGACGGTTGCTATGGCGAGGAGAAGTCTGACATATCCCAATCTAATCGGCTCTAATGTTATTGGCCCATATCTTATGGAAGCATGAAAGCCTCTATCCTGTGGAGGTAGAAGCGTAGGTGGAGGTGAAGATGTGCAAGGCGTGAATAGTACGTACCAGTTTAGGGAGCGGACATGGCTGAGTGTTTGTAATAGTTCTTGCACGTAGCTAGGCTCCACCATGGTCTAGAAGTACAAAATGATGTAGATTGGATTCTGACACGCATAGGTCGATTGCCCCAAAGAGTGCAGAATTGAAGGACCACACCCAAGAAGGGTGCGGTGAACATAAACACCTTCTGTCTGTTTTCATCCTCAGATGTATGGTAATCCCAGCGCGGTCCCGGAACTACTCCGGTGAGAAAGCAAGACGGAATAGTTAGTGAGGTCTGGGCGAGTTGATATTCACTCTGTCATGGAGGAGCGCTGCCAACCAAGGAACGAAACTCCGGACACACGGCTCTACGGGGTGGGGATTGCACTCAAAACAAAGATATGGGTGGTGCAGACTACTTGTGGAAATTCCTCTAGATTTCAGTCAGGCCACTCTTCACATCCCGTTCTCCAGCTTTTATGTCTTTCTGGAACAGCGATGACGGTGAACGACCCACTGCCGACTTCTCCTCATAACTGCACTGCGATCAATTCTCATGGATGTCATGTAGCGCTCATGGAGGGACCTCGGACTCTTGTGGGATGTGAAGGGGGGCGCAGTTGCCAGGGTCCGTTTCTCCTACTATTAGCGGCTTCTCAAGATCTCTGAATGAAAAGCATCAATGTCTTTGTCGTCTCAGTCAAGGTATTCTCAAGTCCTCTCACCAGCAGATACTGTAGATGACTTTCTCCTTCACGTCGATATACAAAGCTTTCTTTTCCAAGGCCCCTGCCACTTTTTAGCTCCTTTGAAGAAACATTTTTCATGATATTTTCCTCGCTGCGCGTCTTCTTCCACACCACCAGAAGTTGCAAGTTGCAGCTGGCTACTACTCCAACCAACTTTTGGGCTAGGATCATGCTGCTAAGAGCGAGCGAATGTATATTGCGGGATGGCTGGTAAGGAGCAGCGGTTTCAGTTGGGGAAGAAAGTAATCCACACTTCCCTTCGCTTGTCTTCACACCGATTTAGAATCGGTGGACAAGTAGGAGGAGTTCTCGTGGAGCGAGTACTCGCCATTGCTAGTATATTAGTAAGTGGAACGGCGTATGATGGCGTTTTGTTAACTTGGTTCGTGCTATCATGATAGTGGCAACCATGGTGGAGACTCGTCTGGCGAAATCAAATAACCGAAAATCGTCCTTAAAGTAGATCAAATCAAGCTTTCGTAAACCTCAAACCGCCACAAGCACCAGGACACTAGTGCTACCACCATCTGGACTGCCATGGCGCCCTTGCGCAAACAGATTTCAGTGGAGAGTGCCTGGTCTGGGAGAGCTCAGAGAGTAGGGAGGAGAAAGGATGGAAGAGGGGGGGGCGGGCAAGTAAGGTGACTGTATACCAACCACCCAACGGAGGACTAGCTCGAGTAGGCAATCGGAGCGAGTGTATCCAATATTCACATAGCTCTGAAAATACTGCATGGGAAACGCAACGATTTTATCTCTGGTGCCAACTCCAAGGTAGCCCTTCAGCAATCACGTCGCATGAAGTGATGTAATCGAGCGCAGGGAACTCCTGCTGTAAATACTCGTTACCTCGGTTCATTATCTTGCCTTGAGAAGGCGCTTCCCCGTACCCCGTGAAGATGCGATCTAAGCTAGCGAAGGAGGCTTCACCAATGAGGTGGCCGAAGGGCACTTCCCACGGAGCTCCGCCCAGAGGACCGTTATCTCGAAAGGCGATGATCAGCTGTGTCCCCCTAGAGTCCTTCCCTGCCCCTGCATAGGCGATGTACCCTCTCTGAAACCGTTTCGTGCCGTTGATTTCTCGTCCAGGAGGTCCTTGGGGCAGCCATGGAGTGTCATCGTGAATATTTCCTTGCTTGAACCATTTGGTTTGTACTGTGGGATCTCCTGATAATCCGAATTGTACCAGGAAGTTCTTCAGAGCGCGGAACATTCCTATCCGCGTAGAAAAGAATCCATCCTTGACCATATCTAGAAAACGGTTTGCGCCTAGAGGCGCCCAAGATGGATGCACAGCTATGGCCATTACCCCCATAGTACCATTGCAACAAACCAGATCATACGGGCCTGCTGGAGGCATTACAATATGTCGACTTCGGTCTGTCTCCTTGGTCGCCTCTAAGCAACTGCTAAAAGTTTTTGATAATGGATTACATGCGGAATCATATTTCGGGAGCGAACTCAATTTAGGAATCAATTTGGTTTCTTCGAAGGATTGAATATTCAACTGTTTACCGGCAGCCTCCACAATTCGATTCTCTCCAGATTTTGAAAGACTCTCTCTCCTCAAAAAAATTGCCTCAGTGTTTTTAGTGTTTTTGGTCGCGAAATAATCAAGAAAACCATGTACACGATAATTGTTGTAAAATAATGCAAAGGCGATTACTAATAGGATTAAAATGAATACAGCGGGCTTCGCTGACGAAAATAACGAAAATATCCCATCTCTTTTTTGCGTTGGGCTATTATCATGAGATTTGCTTTCGTCCGAATCGTCTTGCCTGGCAATTGCTCTGCGCATAATGCTCACGTTGTTGCAAAATCATACTCTCCAACGGTTACATCGGAGAAGTATTATGACCAAAGCGTTTAGAGTAAGCTTGGAAGAAATTCTGGAATTTGTGTTCCCTAATACATTACAGCATCCCATGTCAGCCGCAAGACTAGTTATATATGGTATGTATGGCCCCTTGGAAAACGGAACTTTAAGAAGTGGTCGACTTGGGAGGCATGTTTTATCGAATTGGGAAATAGATTCAATGTGTGGCCAAATTGACAGAGAAGATATTTTGAATATATATTTACATAAGAATCAAACTTTTTACACTCTGTCGAGAAGTGAACAAGATGCTCTCATTAACCAAGCTGATACCGCCTTTAAGTGTGGGAAAGGTCACGCAATGCTTCCTCAACCTACTAAAGACGAGGTCGTAAATCTTTTCTCGGTATTATATACTATATTATACTTGCCGTAAATTTACTTTTTCTGCTTCAAGCGTTTAATCAGAGACGATGATGGAATGTATAGTTTTCACGACGTACAATCAACTATTAGCGAATTTCGTGAAAACAGAATACAACAATTTAAGCTGGTTTATCCAAAGTTAACTTCAAAGCAGAGGACGCCTACCATCCGGCAAGAGGCACCAACAAAACGTTTAACGATAGTTTCGACTAGTTGCGCAAATCCAAATATGTTCAAAAGTATGGTGGGCCAAACGAACGCAGATATCATAGATGAGGTATGTAAAAAACTATAAACTATTATTTATATCCGCTTTCTCCTTACTTTTCGTTACGATGACTTTTATTCGCAGACGCAGACACTCTTGGCAAAACATGCTAGTCAAATTGCATATACCGACAACGTGAATGATACAGCGCTTACGTCCAACGTGCGTCTACTCCGAGACGTGGGCCCAAAGTTCGCCGACCCCAAAATTCACCCGAATCAATGGAGTGAGACCTGCAATTTGCGAGGCACTCAACTCGGATCTCTGGTGTCCGCGTCTCCCAGTTCGACAACTTGGAAACGTAAAGTTACGCTAGGTTAATAAATGCTTTTTAGTCTGTATCTTATTTTCTTCATTTGTTAGTGTAAATCCGTTCCTATTTAGATGCTAAGAATTTCTTTAATTCACAAATTCTATTTGTTTGTTCTCAAAGCAAATAAATCTATTGCCCACAAGCAGTAATTGATCGACGTCAAGGTGATAGGCTAATAGTAAAATATTGTTGTCCAGATCTAGTCTAGTAATGACCTTGATCAGATAGTCTACAATTCTTTTGTATACAGATCCTCCCCTTTCTGGTATCCTACCATGCGGTCACGGAGAACGTCCTCTCCAGATGCTGCTCTCCATGCGATAGCAGCAGCACTTTCTTGGTGGTACTTAGGGGTGGATAGCTAATCAGTATGTTTCAGTAACTAGTTACGGTTTTTCAAACTGACTCTTTTTCTGATCGAGGACGAAATTTAGCCAAAATGAAGGAGTATAACCACTTTTTGAGGAAGCCTCATATGGAATAGCCCCGACTAACTCGGACCCCCTCTTGCACATTCTTCGTCGTGTTGCTGAGGATGGTACCCGTTCCTTCCGAGGTTGGCTCGGGTTCTTTTCCTCCACACAGTGCGTCTCCATTGTGAGCATTGGCTCAGTCCCTTGGAGTACCGTGGTCTACTCGCTTTGGGACAAGATCATAGCCGCAGTCGCCACGGCGTGGACGACCGCCCAGCTTCACACTTGGGAGGTACAGCATCGTCCTTACTTGAAGTCCCCACCGGATCACCCCTGTCCGGCGGATCCCCCCACAATAAGCCCTTCGAACAATTCGGCTCGCGCTTCGGTTGAGCCTGTTTGCCTCCCTCTCCAGTTGGAACGTACCACGTTCGATGAGGTGGGGGGGGGTTGGGCGCACGCGGCAGCGTCCACTGTTGTTTCCTCTCAGCCGGAGGAGCCCCCGAAGAACGTGCTTGTTTCCTCTCCGCCGAAGGAGCCCCCGGAAAATGTGCGTGCTCGCCCTCAGACGGAGGCATTGCTTGAGCCCGTGCAGGTCGCCCCTCTGCCGCAGGAGCCACTGCAACCCGTGTTTGTTGAGACGTCGTCCGGAACTCTGCGGCGGTACCTGGAGGAGGAGCCCTCTGGGAGCGTGTCGCTGTCCCCTCGAAAATTGGTCCGCAACGCACTAGCTGTTTTAGGTAGCTTTCCACTAAAGTGATTGTTTCCTTTGTTGCCTTCCTGGTCCCGGCCGAAGTGGTGGTCTGTTTATTCGCACTGCGAATTAAAAGTGTTATACCGTGCCCCATCTAGTACCCCTGCCGACACTGCTGGCGTTAGTAGCATTTGGTGGCCGCTTCGCTACAATGTCACGACCTCCCTCTGTGGTCTCTTCGTAGGAAGACCTCCCCCCGGGGGTGCTACGCGCGTCCCCTTCTAGCTAGTTGGGGACGTCGTTGCGTATTAATCATCCCCGGGGGAGGCATTTCCTACACCCTTGGGTGAAGGCCGCCTCCCCCTACCCCCACTCGGTCACGGGGTTCTGTATTACAATAATTAAGATGAAAGATTTTCGGCAAAAGGGGGAGGCGGCCTCCGCGCCGCCCGAGGGCGTAGGAAAGGCCTCCCTAGGGGATGGTGAGCACGCAACGGCGACGTCCCAATTGGTGAGAAGGGTAGCGGGCACCACCCCCGGGGGGAAATTTTCCTCCAGAGGGTCCGCTTAGGAGGTTCATAGCACTGGAGTTACAGTCCCTAATGGCATTTGCAGGTGTACAGGTGTACACAGGGTGTGCGAGAGGATAAAACACGGAGGGGCGAGTGCAGATGTACGAACACCTACGTGTGAGGTGATGCGAATATGAGGACGTCGTTGACGAAAAGCATGTCTAAAAACTAACAAATGTCACCACTCATGGCGAGACCTTGGCGCAAGCATGAATCAAAAGGTATAGATGGAAAGGCTACATAAAACCCCGAAATCTTCCGCAGACGAATGTATGGGCAAAAGCAGGCGCGCCGGTTCCTCCTTGAACGAGAGGGGTTCGTGCTCAAACGCTTGGGGAGGGCAGAGTCGGCGAGGTACCTCGGCTTTTTCCAAGTTCTCGATTGCGGTCAGAAGTACCGACCGGAGCGAGTTAATCATCTAGATCCATGGAACTTCTTACCACAAAGTAGTAGCAAAGTCCTCGATACTGTTTATTTTGGTAAAGGAGAAATACCTCACTAGACCCCGGGAGGAGTTCATGCAGGAAAGCAGAGTATGTCGTTGCGGGCAGGAAATTGGCCGTTGTAAAGACGTTCTGTGTATCCGATCGCTGCACCCTCTGCAGCAGATATGTTAGACACACTCGCATATTGACGCTTGTTCATTCCACCCACTCTGGACGGTTCATGGCATTAGGTGAAAATAGAAGTGGCTTTGCCGTCATCCCTGCACACAGAAACTTCCGGATGGAAGAATGGTCAACCGATGTGTCGTGAATGATCCGAAGCTAACTCAGCAGATATGAGTTTCTCTGCGGTCCAAGAGGGTAGTCGGGCGTAAATTTTCCGACGAGATTTGGGAATCTTCGCAGAATTGTTAATCGTCTTTCCCACATTATAACAATATCAGGTCGTTGTCATCGCATGTAAGCCATGTGGTTGTCGAACGAAATCTATAGCGCCTGCTCACATGATGCTCTAATACAATATCAAGCATCGAATAGTTTGTGGGTGTGAAGGCTCATATTATCCTAGTAGGCATTCTTCAACGTCTACTCAGCATTGTGGATCTCCTCGACGATGAAATTTGGGGAAAATCACGGTCCTGTGAGAGTAGTTGGGGAGATTTAATAGTTATAGGAAATTATAGTTTCATCCCATCTGAACGGAGTTCGTTAGCTGACTCATTGCGAGGCTGCATCAGACTTCAGTTGAGCGCTCTTTTCGCGTCCTCAGACATTGGGGCGAAGGAGAAGATAATTGCAACGGAATCGCCCGTATAGTAAGTTAGAAGATGCCTCCCCGTCGATTCCACCTTCTTCTCTGATTTTTTGCCTGCACTCTGCAGACATTGAAGACAGGAGAGTGCCCGCTCCCAGGTTGGTACCAGTAGCCATAAAACTAATGTCAAATTGGAATACCATACTGTTGGAAGTTGGGGAATTTAATTCTGAGTGAATTCCAACAGGGCAACTATAATGTTTGGAAAGATGACTGCTTGCCGCAAACATAAATTGTGAAACTGCTTCAGAATTCGCAAAAGTTGATTTTGGATTTCCCCCTAAGATGTCCGAGTGATGGGCAGCGTAGCCAAAGTGGAATTAGGCTTATAATCTGGCGCAGAAGTAGTAAATTCTCGTTTCTGGTTGGGCGTACTTCTGTTGCAATAACCCGTTGCGGCTAACCCTGCCAGTCTAGCTTACTTTCCTCTTAATCTACGAGTCTTGGACGAGTGTTTACAGTCTTTACTATGCTACTTCTGGGCGGGAGAGTCTAAGGACAATGTTAAAAACTAATCCCAAAGCTCTCCAATACTGCTAATTGACCACATGTAAATTGTTGTTTTTCCAAAATTGAAAATTTTGTCACGTTCAACGCTGCTGAAGATTGCGATTCCAGTTAATGAAGATTCGATCAAAAGTCTCCCTCTACTTTCTGAACCCAAGTAACCAGCCGACGGAGATGTCGGCTTTGCAATTTGCATCTTTGAAAATGCAAGAAGCCGGGGGCGATGATACCACCAGCGCTTTGATGGTAGAGATGAGGATGCTCAAAAAGTCATTGAGTTCTGTGGCGAAACTGGTCAGAATCAGACAAGAAACAAACTTAGATATAAATCTGTAAGAAAAATAACCGCCACACCTCTATAAAAGGATGGTCAATTACTGGTTTTCGTATTTGCAAAACAGGACAGAAAAATGTCATACAATTGTTAGTACATGATGAAAAACCACTGCCTGCTGTATCTGACCACTTACTATAAACACTCTTGCTAACTCTGACTGCGACCAAGTTGAGAGATGCTTATAGATAAATGCACCTGGTCGAGCGACTGAGTTCGATCGCGGCAATGTCCTCAACAAGATGAATGGGCTTTGTGTGAATCGCCAATAACCCAACGGAAAGCACATAGAATATTGGTGAAAAAGGGTAAAAAAGATTTTACTGAGTGCGGGAATAGGAAAACTGAGAACTGTCGTTGTCCCAGCCCAATGCCCCTCCACCATCGCGCTTGGGCAGAAATTGCTTCTTTTGTGTAGCATAAGCTAGTTTAGAGGGCTCGCCAATGTTTGTGTAGTCCTCATGATTGTGGTGAAGAGAGGTTAAAACTGAAGGACTCGTATCTTGTACTACACGATAGCACGTTTATAGACCATGGTAAACGGAGAGTTAGCTCGGCATGAAACGAGGGTTTGGAGATGGATCTGCGAATTCTTGCCCGCGTGAACAGGAATATAGGAATTGTATGGTTTAAAATAACTGCGTTAAAATTAGTCAGTAATGCAGGATCGGACTCATCGTGTAGAGCTGAATTGAATTCAACAGATGTTTGTCCTAATGGAGCAAAGGTGAGGGTCTTCGTGATTCCGCTGGTTATTTGCAATACTGACAACTCTGCTTTGCTGACCTTGAAAATGAACTCTACATTTTCACTAAAATTCACTGTCGGTAACGTTGATACTCCGAATCATCTCTTATAGAGGTGGAGGTCAAGGCTAAACGAGCGGAACAGGTGACTTTATCGATTATAGTTGACCGAATCAAGGTGGGTTCTGCTGGAGCATTTTTCCGATGAAATTAACTATTATGTATTTTTTCGCCAAAATTAAATAACTTACCGCCGCGTCCTTCGCAATTGACCGTTCATTCGTAAGAAATGAACACCAGATACGAAGGGCGGCAACGGAGGCGAGTAGGAATTTAACCACAGAAAAAATATGACCGCAGGAGTTTCCGCAAGGAATATCATCTGTTCGCAAGTGATGACAGGACAGGCCCCACGGAGAAGCCAGTGGCAAAAGGCGTAGAGGGCAGGCGGTGAGAACGGCAAGGTGGCACCGTTGTAATGGCGGCCGCCCGGGGAAGTCATGACAGGACCCGGAGAGCGGTCAGGAACGGAATCAGGGAGATCCGCGATCCGTGGACGTCTTCGGTTGGTCAGGTAATCAGCGTAGTTATTCCCGCGCGAGTCAAGCGTCTTGTCGGCGCAGTGAGTCTTGACTTCGCGGAAGTCTAGGAGATATCCGGCGGTGAGTAGGGTATGGAGAAGCTCCACGGTGATGCACAAGAGGCCCCCGTAGGTTGCCGCGGACGACGTCGCGGGCGTTAAGTCTGTCCGAGCAGAGGAGAAAAAAAAGAACAATTTCCACTGCTTCTGAATCTGGCGAATACATCATGGCTGTGATTTCACCGGTGTTGGAGGATAAGGTGGTAGAGCAACGAAATAGTGGGTCAGACGCAGTATATAAGACCAAGCTGAAGGCTTCATGAAGTTGGCATTTAGGGGCAGTGCGCCTGCAAACGCCCGGGGAGTGCCAGGGTTCGACGCGGAGCCGTCAGTGTACACCGAGGTTCAGGAAGATCCGAGAAGAAGGAGAAACGCTGGAGAGCAGACGTCCGATGCGCCAGTGCAATATGGAGGCTTCGGCGCTTGTAGCGAAGCCCCAAAATTTACCACCGCAAAAACCGCGGAGTTGAGCACGGGCGCCGTCGTAGAATCGAACAGTCCAGTACGATGGCCAAGCGGGAATGAAGAGTGGATGCGTACGATTTCCGGGTGGGTGCATTTGCTGGTCCTGTGATGGTAGGAGTCACGGGCATCAGGGGAGCGGGCAAGTGGACAAACCTTTGACGACCCTTTCCTGGGAGTGCTGTGTGAAGGATTTGATAAATTGGATTTGAAGGAGAGGTGGTTAGGTGGGGCTGAGCGGGAAGCACGACGATGATGTTCCGAATGAGATTTGGATGTATGCAATAGGAGGGGGCAGGAGAGTGACGGAGCGGGACGGGAGTTGATAAACAAGCCATGTAGAGGACTTGGCATGCGGTGGCATAAGGTGAGCAAGAATCAGTTTGAGATGAGTGGAATGTGATAGGTCCGGCGAGGAAGAGGACCAGAAGGACCAATAGGACCCGAGTTGGTGCAGGGACAGAACCTCCTTGTAGGTATGAATGGGGCGGGAACGACAAGAGGAAAAGTAAAGGAGCGGGGAGGACCAGTGGCGGATGAGGCACAGAGGTGAGAGGCAAAGTGCGTCGCGAGGAGGAGACCATGAATTACCGGTGAGGTGGCGGATAAGGGAAGAGTTGAGTACTTAGACGACCGAGGGATGGAGGTGCGAGCTTAGAGGTCACAAACACATCGAAGAGTTAGCAATAGAGCAGAGTGGTGAGAGCCGGTTAGGAAGGTGAGGCGCTGATGATGTTCTGAAAAGGAGGAGTTAGTCCAGGAATCCAGATGGGGGAAAGAGTTGATGGCAACGGAGCCTCGTATAGGAGCGCGCGAGTAAGAGAGTTGGGTGTGGAGCGGCGAAGGAGCGGAGAACGATCCGAGCAAATCTTGGGGATTCGCAGAAGGAATGGCAGGTGTGGGAGAGAAGGCATGGGTAGTGGAAGCGTAGCATACGGCTGATGGTGAGCATCTACTGGGAACCAGAGGGCTGGGCAATGGTGAGGAGGTAAACGAGGAGGTGGGCATCGCAGGAGCGGAAAGAACAGAACCAGAGTAGGTGCAACGAAGTGGGCTGATCCGATGGAGACAAGGAGAGTCTTGGACGTAATGTGAATCAAACCTCAAAATGTGGTCATAAATAATTAAAACTTTCCAATTTAGGCTTCTACTGACTCAGTTGTAGTTGTAGTTCTTTACTCTCACAAGTTAACCACCGCCGGCCGACGAGGGGACGTGAAACCTGTCGACGCACCGACGCCGCAAGCACTAGCGCATAGATTACTAAGTACCAGATATACTTCAGATATACTAAAATGACTTCATGATAGCTTTTATAACATAAAACCAAAACTAAGGCTCTTCGAACAAAAGAAGTCTACTTATTGCCTGTTGATAGACCTTCTAGTCACATTTTCCTATAGAGGAGAAGGCGCTAGGGACGGAAATCGGACAAGAATTTTTGAGAACTTCTATAGGTGAGTCTGCAATCGAGAGGACAGGAAGAATCCGAATGACAAGGCGGAGTGGGAAGAGGGCAGAGATGTCGAAAGGGAGGGAGCAGGTATAGCACAATTGACGAAGGATAAGAATTGAAGCACGGGGCGAGGACGGACTGAGAAGAAGGTCCGAAGGTGGGAGCCAGGACGAGAGCGGACGGGACTAGAGCGAATGGAGTGAGGGAGGAGATACACAGGAGGACGGCAGTGAAGTAGCAGGGACAGGTCGCCGACGCTTAGATATTTCACTAATCTCGAGATCCAGAAACCGGGACAGATACGAGAGCAAAGAGAGGTGGAACAGTAGCCAGGATGGCCTGCGCCGCCCAGCGGGTATTTGTCGGTGGATCGGAGAGCCCGAGCGGTGAGAGAGAGCTTACGCTGCTAATGAGATGGGACTCGCGAGGGAACCAAAGGCCCCCGTTGGAGCGCGGTTGGAAGTAAGTGTGTCGCGTTGTGAGGCACTTGCATTCTTTGACTGACGATGGTATTATCGTCCAGGGCTTGTGCGTGAGCAATGGAGAAAAAGGAAAGGACACTGGGATAGGGGACCTGGTCAATAAAAGATGATTACAGAATCTGAATGCCAGTAGCCGCCGACGCACGTTCGAGTTTGTGATCTCGAGCCGCAACGCCGAGATCCTAAGTAAAGAGGAGCCGCCGGGGAACAGGACTGCGTCATACCAGCCACCGAAACACTTGGACAAGGGTTCCAAAGGGAAGTGAAATGAGTGGGGGGACCAGCCGACAATGGGAATGTAACGGACGAAGTGGTGCAGGACAGACGAGGGTTCTTCAAGACCTTAGACGTGATAGAGACGGAGTTGCCGGGCGATCGACGTACGGCAGAGAATGGCGAAGCTGGAGACAATGTCTGCCTGGCGTTGGAGACCGCAGATATTGGAGGCAAAGGTGTGAAGATCATTCGCAAAGCCGACGGCCGCAGCTTGATAATAAATCATGCACTATCACTAAAATTCTCTGTCGGTAACATTGATACTCCGCATCATCGCTTACAGGTGAAGGCCGAGGCTTATGGAGCGGAACAGATGACTTTAGCAATTTATTTAAAAAAATAAAACGTCAAACGCCCTTAATTCTCTAAAGCTGGAGCATTTCCCCATTGAAATTAATTATTACATCTCAGGATAGTCCAAATCCTTGTAAAGTATTTATGGTATTCAGCTGACGACTTCTATGATCGCGTCGTCCACCTCTATGTTACTTCATCTGGTGCCACCCTTTTCCAGGAGAATGCCATTCCACAGTGGTTTTCAACTGCCTTGTCCGACCTGCGGATCGGCATATATTGTCCTCGGGCAACTTTAATTCCGCCCAACACACGGCTCTATTTAACGGCCCGAGCCTGGTTGCGTCATTGTACACTTCTTAAGAACCTAATAGTGCAACGGGCAAATGCATTTTATTTATATTTTAAATATGCTCATTTAGCCTTCTGGGCGAGGCCACCTTCTGATGGGTGGCTACCCCTCACCGCAGGCACGACAGGGTGCGGAGTACGTATATACTCGGGCCGAGAGAACTGCAGTTTTTCTATTGGACCTTGATATAACGGATGCAACTGACACGAGTTGGGGTACGGGCGCCCTATGATCGTGCCAAAACACGGGAGAGATAAGCGACTTTCATTACGGTCATAGCTGGTTCCACGGGGCAGCACCCGGTTTAGCTCTGATGCAAGTCGTCGACGAAGAAGCTCGATTTGCGACAGTGAGGAATGCGTTCAGCTGAACAGGGACAGCGCATTATAATCAGAAACACATTCGGCGTCTTCAACTGTTATCCGTGAGATGCGGCGCTGATGTGATATCTTCATATC
>VKHC01000078.1:0-20597 GCA_015143735.1 Synura sp. LO234KE | reverse complement strand
CCTGTCTGTTTTACACAACCACATCATCGTAGATGCTGACTCAAAATAATTAAGTACTGATAAAACTTCATTTTCTTGACGACAATATATTATTTTCGCTATAAGTATTTACTGAATTCTCCCCGAATTCTTCTAAGCATACTGTTGCTGGTGGTAGCTGAGGACCCGGCGCAAATAAGGTTTCTTCTATTCGCACCGGCATAGCAAACGATAGGGTTGACAACATCAATAAGATTGGTGACGCCGGGGTTCCATATTTATCACAAAACAGCGAGAATGTAAAAGCAGTACCAAAATGAATGTAGTAAAAAGATATTACGATAGTTTTTTTGTTTTTATCATATCCGTGATAAATCAGCAAGGTGAACGCCTAGTAGTTAATTCGAGGGAAGCCAATCAGCTACCTTAGGATGATAGCCATTAGACAATTGTCTAGAACACTATTTTCGAAAGAAAATCAAGTGGAGAGGAGCGTAGGATAGAGTGAGTTTAATATCCATGAATTAGCTATGATCATTTAACGCTCTAAGCAAGCTTAAGCAAGGAATGTTATCAGGTGATCATGGTCGTAAACCTTGAAGAGGGTGCTTCTTGGCCTATTGCGCTTCCAAGGGACTTCATCGGGCCCACAAGCGGAGACTTCTCAAGGGTCACCAAGTTCAAACGGGGAAGCCTGCCCTTATCTCCAATGACTTCGTCGAGAATTCCAAGGTCTTTACCGCAGACACGTCAGAAATCCCCCTTTGGGGGGGGGGGAGACTAGAGTCTGCTTCTCAGCAGGCACTTTCCTTCACTACCGTAAGCCGAACTTATACCAATAAGGGGCTCCCTGACTTGTAACTTCTTCCAGCACGTCGAGAACGTCATAGTGGGAAGCTATAAATAGAGCCATCCCCTGTCTTAAAAACAATGGTCTGGAAGCACTCCAGCCATGCAAATATTTTCAAGGCAGAGATGTACGGCGTCAAGAATAGTCTAAATAGATGCAGCGGCTGCTAGACGAATCTGAAGCTCCATAGGTTAGAATATCTCTGCTGAGGAAGACAGTTGCTTGGTGATTGGAAAGAGGTGTTACTACACTGGCGAAATGGACCAGTTGGTCTGCAGTCATTGCGATACCGCCGTGATAGACCGATGTGCCACCGAGGAGAGCAAAAGTGTTTTAATGATCTTTTCAACATTCATTTTTTTGCCTAATGCGCGCCAACCTTTCTGGAACTCCTCTGTTCTAAGTGGGATTTATTGTGGTTATCACTAGTGTAGAAGTCCAGCAATCTGCTTGTCTCGCGATTGTTGTGGACTAACTGGCGAGACCAAGTATTTTTAAAAACTACGAAGGCTTGAAGTCGCCGATAGCACTGCTGCAGAATCATTGTACTTTTGCTCAAAAAGTAATTTCCTCTACTACTAAGTAGGGCCTGTAGTGACCTGGTGTTGCTGGTTTGCTACTTTTGTTCGTGAGGTAGCTAAATTCATTTTCCTGTGAAATAGTTGGGTTGAGTCTTACTGTGGTTGGTACAGTAGTGTTCTATCTAAGCTACACAATTTATAATTCATTCTGGTTGGGGTCACTACAGTCAAACCGCGAGGCAGTGGCACTCGTCAGGCTTTGAGGTCACGCTAGGCACTGTAGCAAGTTCCACTCACTAATATCTCCTTCTTAATCATTCTTACTAATCAGCTGGTGCGTGATGGTGCTGGCAGATCTGTTCAATAATCTAATGTTGCACCTTTCTAGCTGTACTATTTTTGTGTTGAATTATTTCTCACCAAATTGTTGGTGTGGTACACTTGCGTGCAGCTGTTCTACTCCCACTTCTTCATGTCTCCTTTACATTTAGACAGATGATATAGGTCGACCAGAAAGGAAATCATGATTTTATTCCGAGATGAAGTAAGAGGGCGGTTAACGCGTAGTATGACTTGTTTGTGAATGGTGGGCAGGTGTATGCAGGCGGAATGGTGCATACGTTGTAGAGTGTGGTGTTACAGACACGCGAACCATAGAGGAGGGCGTCGGAGCGACGTACGTGAGTTCGGGTAATGAACAGTAAATTACGTAAAGGAGCAGCGCCGCACAGGCAAGTGTCACGAGCTTTAGAGTCTTATCACAGGCTAGGGGCCATACTATCAGACCGGTCTACCGGGCAGCTGCTTGAAGTGTTTCCAAAGGCTGTAAGTTCCGAGGGTGCCATATCTGCGTCAGACGTGCATTTCGAGGACCGTGCAAAGTGCTGGGGGCATGACTTGTAGGGTACCTGAAAAATGTTGGCAACATATTGCCGTTGATTGACGGCGGTTCCAAAATAGTGGGGCTGATTTTTATATTGCAATTTCTGTTGGAATTTGAAATCCAAGAGGCTCAGAGTCACAATTACTTCTAATTACTGGGAAATGGCGTTAATTCAATTTTTTCTAAATCGGAAATGCATTATTTTACCTAGTTTCGTGCACTGCATATTGAGATATCGTATTTCTAGTTTTAACTTGAGAATTCAAAATAGTGTAATAAAATTGAAACTGAACGCTCATCACGTATGAGTGTCTCCACGTTTTTGGGATACTTTTTTTCTTACGTTACTAATTCAGACATCTGGCCTGAGCTTATCTAAAGGCGCCGAGACGCTATCTGGTAGACCCATATTGAATTTCCCAATCAGCGATTCGGTGAATAACAACAACAGCGGTATGCACTAACAAATTGTTACACAACTTAGAGGATTTCGCTGCGCTAAGTAAGCGAATGATCGGTTCATCGGTCAAAGGCAATATTTTTAGAGCGTCAAAAAGCCTGCCTGACGCACTTTGCATGTAGTAAGTTTAGGGGACGTGACTTCAGCACATTCAAAACTTGTTCACCCGCCAAACCTCTCCTGCGCCCATATATAAAACGTGGACCGCCTGTACGCACGCGTCCCCCCTATATCTAGCAGGGAACATTGTCGCGTTTTACCGTAGGCTCTCCAGGTGAAGAGAATTGGAGCTCACTCCTACTTGGTAACTGTTGGCGTTGCCTTTTGGTACATAGAACAGTGATTCCTAAGGTTGGGGCACGTTTCTCTCACTGTAATCTTTCTTACTAACTTGTCCAAAACTCATTCTAATTTACTATAAGATCGTCAGACATGAGAACTCTGGGGCCCGGTCGTGGCGTCCGTCCTCTCGCAGTCGGGATCGGGTGGACGCAGTCCACCCTATGAATAATACGGGCACACCCCTCATAGGATTCAAAACAATCCACGCTCATCTGCTTCAGGCCGGCAGCCTAATTATAACATCATCTCGGATAGTGATTATTGCATAAAGCGCTTTTTCGATACCCACTCCATTCGCCATGAAGCAAAAAAACGAAGCGATGATGGCCTAGCAAATCAAGACAATAAGCATTTCTGTCTTGACTCCTGCCTGAAAAACTTTACACATCTCCTGAATAATTCTATTTCATGGGCCCTTGCTCAACTCGATTCCAACAGCTCTGAGGAACGCGCTGGCAGGCCGTAGCTACAATCAGCCGACCGATCTTCCCTCCTAAACGACGAAACGATTGCTCGCTCCGCCCGCCCCGGTAGCCCCCTCTTTCGGACGAGCCTCATCCTCCTTTCAACCCTCGTCAACCGCCTCCTAGGAGGAAGTTTTTGAGTCTTTCCATGCATTTGACTTTTGTTTCGTGCGAGTGTCTGTGCCCCCGCCTGTTCTTGCTACTAATGAGTGGTGGTCGTCCAGCCAATAGTAGGGACCTTAATAGCAGGCGATAAGAGATTAGTCGCGCTACCTTGTGCTAGCAGTGCGCGCGTAGTAGTAAAGTATCTTAGTTCCCTCTACTCAGTAATGCTGGGAATCGTCCCTTGGTACACTTCGGGTGCTGTTTATGCAACTCAGCGCTAGTTATGATGTTACGTTTCAACGTCTGTCGTTTGCGCATAAGTGCTAAAAAATAGAAGAATGTGATTCACTAATTAGGGGGCTAGCCTTATCATTCTGACACAGTTCTCCCTCTACTTTGAATACGCTGAATGAAATAATTCATGGAAACAAACAAATGCAAACTTAGCTTAGTGCTGTTATTTAACGTAATTTATTAGTCAATTTTTTCGCCAACCGATAGTAAATTTACCAAGATATCGGTAATATAACATAGTAAAAATTTACCATAAAATTATACAAAAAAGCATTTTCAGCCTGCGTGTTCTCCTATTTCGCAAAAGGATCATTCATATTTCAAGTAAACTGGAATAATGTTGACTCTCGCCCCATGAAAAATTGATATTATTAATTGAAGCGCCTAAGTGTCTCCATTTACGTGAATTTTAAAGTTTTAATATCGTAAATTACAATGATAGGATGTCAATTAAATATTCAATTTGGTTTTGAGATCCAGTGAAGCTAGGATCAGAGCGTAGGCATTCTATTTCTTCACTAAATATATCAGCAATAGTTGAAGCTTTCGTATTCTCAGTCACTGCGTCAAGAGAATCATTTGCAACCGTAAACTTCGTCAAATTGCGATCAATTTTCAAGTGCCCGGTGTTAAACGAACGAAAAGCATCAGCTATGCTTTGAACATGTTCCCGCTTAGGTGATCTTTTTAGCTCTTGAATATTTTTTACAATAATTTTATCCGAATCGGTATTGCTTACTGGAGTGGTGATATCATCGTTTGTTGCCATTTTAAAAATTTTCACCTACAACGTGACCGCTCACGAAACTGGATCCGTTTCAACATTTCAACACATTCATACTAAAATTGGCCTCTGTTACCAATGGATAATTCAATGATTTCGAACGAAGAAGAAAATTCATCATCGATACGTGATAATGTTTCATCTCAAGTGCCACCTCGAGGAGCTTTTCTGGCCCCCAAGGTTCGTCGAGTGGTTAAGAACGCAAATTCTAAAGTAAATCATAAGTTCGGGGCAACCTCAAGACATAATCCGATGTTAGATACTGTAGAACCTAAAGGTAGTCGTGGTGAACTAATAATTTTAATTCTTTGATTCCTTTTCTTCAGTTTTTTCTCCGCATAAAAGTCGACAAGGTCACGTTCCGCGAAGAATTGAAGTTGAAAGGAAAAAGCGCGAATATAAGGCGGTGGACTTAATGCAGAAATTAATTGATAACGGAACAATAGAATATTTAAGGAAGCTCTATAACAAAAAAGACAAAAATCCTTTTGATTCCATCCCACTTGTCCTTTTCGATAACACCGATTATGAGAATAGGCCGATATCACAATGGAGCGACTTGATCGATTGCTCTCTTCCAGTCGGATTACCGGCTCGAGTTATGAGAACGTTTACCGTGGAAGAGGAAGTTCGGATAATATGGGCGAACGCGCACGTAAAATTATTTAACGGAGAAACCTTTGACGTAATATATGACGACCCACTTCCAGCATTCGAGGAAGACGAATTGAAGTTTGTGGATGATGAGCAGAAGTCTGAATTCGATCATTCCTCTATTTCTCTGGAGAGGTTATTCATTTGTTTCGATGCTGAAGATCCTATAAACTACTGCAATAGACTCCGGGACACCATCAATAGGAAAAAGCTTCAAACAGCGACCATGGCTCTAAATCTATACGTAGATTGTATGCCGGTAGACGACTTGAAGGGATTGGATACAGAGCAGACCACTCGAATAATATCTAGTGCTGTCAATATGGTGGCTCTGCGAAATAACAGTTTGTTGGACACCTCAAGTATCATCCAACAATACAACCTCAACCACATGCGCACTCTGAACATGCTTACTCTGGCCAATAAACTGAGGCATAACCTGAAGGAGATTGAGTTGGTTCATTCCTACAGTGTAGACCCAACGTTGTTGGAGGGGGATGCCACGACGCGCAAAAGTGCGATTGGAGGGTATGCGATACCCGAATACAATTTCCCGGAGAAAGTACAAGGATTCAAATTCAGTTCGTTATGGAATCGACCGGAGGCGATTCGCATCATCGCCCATATGCAAAACGAGAATTATAATTTAGAGAAAGGAAACTTTTTCGCAGTGCCGGAGAAAGTGGTCCGTATGGAAGAGTTCACATTGAATCAACAGGCGGCTGCGGCGAGTCTCACTCAAAATATCCGAGAGGTCTGGGTGAATAGCATCACCCAATCCATTCGTCTCAACCTAAAGGAAGTTAAGAAAGGCTGGTTCAACATCGAAGAGTCGAATTTAGAAGTCTACAGTTTCTCGAAGCTCCGGAAGTTCTTGTTCCGTGTGAATTTTATGATGGAGGATACCATACGAAATATGCTGTTGCGGAACGTGGCGGAGTACGCGACTGCGCTGACGAGGTATCGCCCCGAGCGCGTCACAGTGATCAACTACGACAACGTGGAGGTGAAGGGTGGGAAATTCCCGTTGTTTATCGTGGACTTGAAGTACCAGTCGGTGGCGACGGCAGATACTCCCCCGCATTTCTTATACACGGCGTCTCCAGAGGCCTTGTTCGACGCAATGATGACTCCGTTTGAGCAAGTGTTTCAGATTCTAAAAGGAATTGTGAAAGTAGAACGCCGCGTGATGAAGATGTTGTTTTGGAGCCATGACCCGGTCATCCACGTGCCGCACTCCGCAGAGGACTGGGTAGACACCGTGCGCTCGAGCCTAACCGAGGCCTTACGCGCCGCCCTCTCTCCTATGCACACCTATCGCGATTCCCTTCAGCCGTTTCAAGAGCTCTTCTCCATCGATGTGAAGCAGTACGCTGCCGACGCGGAGAAGAAGTACTGTCCGGGGGACAATCTCGTGAACATCCAGGAACTGGCCCATTTGGCGAAGAAACACGCCAAAGATGCGGAATTGGTGTATCACGCGCTACCCAGTTCTATCAATCTGGGTATCGTTATGGTGGACTGTAAAATGGTTAAGAATATGCTGTCGAATAAACACAGGACGATCTCGTCGAAGTTATTCGAGCTGCTCGAGCGCAAGGCCAAAGAGTACGCGGAGTCGGTGATACGAGAGTTCCGTTTGATGTACGACCGTATCACAGTGTCTCCGACGACCATCGAGCAGTTGACAGAACTGCGGGAGTATTTGGTGACTCTTCCAGGTGTGGTGGAGGCGCTTGGCGACCGCATTGCCCAGAACGAAATCCACTTCTCCTATATTGAAGCAGCGAAGTGGCAGGTGTCACTGGACGTGTTGGACATGAAATGGGAGGTCTTCCGTTGGCCGTTGAAGATGAATTTGGAGCTCACGAAGCAGGACCGCATTTTGCGCATATTAGAGAATCAGTTCAAGCGCACCATGGACGAGGAGCAGGAGGACTTCTCACAGGAAGTGCAAGGGCTGCAGATTGAAGTGGCGAAGTTGAAGGATATGGTGAAGTTGTCGCAGTCCACGCAGAACGCCGAGATTGTTCGTCGGTTGAAGAAAGCGCTTGCGGCTGCGGAAGAGAAAGCGAAACAGTTCAATTCTCGTGAGACACTGTTCAATGTCCCTGTGACAGAGTATGCGGAATTGTCGGAGTTGAATAAGACCTTCGAGCCTTTCTATGACCTGTGGGACTGCGCTGAGAAGTGGTTCTCGAATAAGGAGAACTGGACCAATGGCTCATTTATTGCACTGGACGCGGATCTGGTGGAGAATACTGTGGGCGTATTACTGCGAAACCTGAACAAGTCTTCGAAAGCGTTCGAGCGTTTGAATCTGACCAAGTGTCACGATATAGCAGTGGAGGTGAAGGGCGAGGTGGACGTCTTCCGACCGAAAGTGCCGTTGATAATTGCTCTGCGCAACCCAGGTATGAGGGACCGGCACTGGCAAGACTTGTGCGAGAAGGTTGGGGTGAGGATTCCTGCGGATAAGTCCAAACTGACACTTCAGGCCCTGTGTGACTTGGGACTGGTGGCCCATATGTCCGAGGTGGAGAAGGTCTCAGAGAAGGCTGGAAAAGAGTTCGGTATCGAGACAGCGCTCGATAAGATGGTCAAGGCGTGGGAGCAGGTGCAGCTGATTATCGAGTCGTACCGAGAGACGGGCACGTTTATCTTGAAGGGCATCGATGAGTATATGAGTCTGTTGGATGAACATATCACTATGACACAAGCCATGGCTTTCTCCGCGTTCAAGGGGCCGTTTGATGAGCGTATTGACAAGTGGAATGCGACGTTGCAGACCGTGTCCGAGGTGGTGGACGAGTGGATACAGTTACAGCGGAACTGGCTGTACTTACAGCCGATCTTCGACTCTCCTGATATCAATAAGCAGTTACCGCAAGAAGGAAAGCGATTCGCCACGGTAGACAAGTATTGGAGACAGACGATGGCCGGGGCGAAAAAAGGAGTGCTTGCTATTCGTTTCTGCGATGATGTTCGTCTTCTTGACCGATTCAAAGAAGGCAATAAACTACTGGAAATGGTGCAGAAAGGCCTTGCGGACTACCTAGAGACAAAGCGCGCAGGCTTCTCCCGCTTTTACTTCTTGTCTAACGACGAACTGCTCGAGATCCTTTCAGAAACCAAAGATCCGTTACGCGTACAACCACATCTTAGGAAGTGTTTTGAAGGAATTAAAGGTGTGGACTTCCAGCATGACTTGACCATCACAGGAATGGTTAGTCCAGAAGGCGAGCGCGTCCCTTTCGTCCTTCCTGTGGACCCAAACAACAAGAATATCGAGACGTGGATGGTGGAGGTGAAAGATGCGATGCTCACAGCTGTGAGGGACAATATGCGCAAGGCGATCATCGACTATGTGCTTTGCAGTCGGACAGATTGGATGCAGAAATGGGCTGCGCAATGTGTGCTTAACGGCTCTCAGTTTCACTGGACGCGGGAAGTGGAGGAGGCGATCGTTGCGAAGGGGAATCTAGGTGTCTGGGAGTACTACCGCGTTCTCGTGCAGCAGTTGTCGGACATGGTGATCCTGATTCGGGGGAACATTTCTAAAGCTGCGCGAGTAACCGTCGGTGCGTTGGCGGTTATAGATGTCCACGCCCGAGACGTGCAGAAGAAGATGGCCGAGGCGGGCGTTTCAGAGATTTCGGACTTCGATTGGATATCTCAAATGAGGTATTACTGGGAGGGCGGGGACATCCAGGCGATGAAAGGCGACCTGGCGGTGGTCATGGTATCCTCCAAGCGGTGGTATGGATACGAGTATCTCGGAAATTCATTTCGTCTCGTGATTACTCCGCTGACTGACAAGTGCTACCTAACGCTGATGGGTGCGCTGCAAATGATCTTGGGAGGTGCCCCTGCTGGCCCGGCGGGTACGGGTAAAACCGAAACTACGAAGGACTTGGCGAAGGCATTGGCGAAGCAATGTGTGGTCT
Organism: Synura sp. LO234KE; assembly: GCA_015143735.1. Classification (NCBI taxonomy): domain Eukaryota; class Synurophyceae; order Synurales; family Mallomonadaceae; genus Synura; species Synura sp. LO234KE. The sequence continues at coordinate 11,314 of VKHC01000078.1, read as the reverse complement.
TCAATTGCTCAGACGGTCTGGACTATATGGCGATGTAAGATACGCACGTACCTCGTCACGCTGTCCTGCCCGGTCACTATTCCCGTCCTGCTCAAACCACTTCGCTACCTTCCTCATCCTTTCTTCCTTGCTTGTTCGGTTTATAATAGGGGGAAGTTCTTCAAAGGCTTGGCCTCGTCCGGGGCGTGGGCTTGCTTCGACGAGTTCAATCGGATCAACATCGAAGTGCTGTCCGTCATTGCCCAACAGGTTATTCAATTGCAGGGCGCCGTGCAGAAAGGCGAGAAACACACGGTATTTGAAGGGACCGACATCGTGGTCAACCCGGAGTTCGCTGTGTTTATTACTATGAATCCGGGTTACGCGGGACGAGCGGAATTACCAGATAACCTCGAGGCGCTCTTTCGCCCTGTGGCTATGATGGTCCCCGATGTAAGTCTCTTTAAACCGCACATTTCTCACTTAATATTTCAAATTTCCGTTATTCGCGTTATTTAATGGAGCTTTCCTGTATCGTACTTGTATACAGTACGGTCTCATTGGTGAGATCATGCTTTTCAGTTACGGTTACATGGAGAACAGGAAGTGCGCACAGAAGATGGTTGCCACCTTCCGTCTGTGCTCCGAGCAGCTCTCCTCCCAAGACCACTACGACTATGGTATGCGCGCCGTGAAAACAGTTATTACCGCGGCTGGTAACTTGAAGCGCGCAAGCCCCGACGAGAACGAAGAAGCGCTTCTGATGAGAGCACTTCAGGACGTCAACGTGCCCAAGTTTCTGGCGCATGATCTCCCCCTATTCGCAGGCATATTGAGCGATCTCTTTCCTGGAATTGAAAGGCCGCCTTTTGACTATGGGCCGCTGCTGGTCTCTCTGCGCTCATGTATTCTCGACAAGAATTTGCAACCTGTTCAGATATTTCTGCGTAAGAATATTGAGTTGTATGAGATGATATGCGTGAGGCATGGCCTCATGGTCGTTGGACCGACCTGCGGTGGGAAGTCTTCCAACATCAGAGTTTTGGCACAGGCTTTAACTAAACTTAAAGCTCAGAATGTTGTGGGAGAGCGCTATGAAAAGACGAGAATATATCATTTGAATCCTAAGTCTATTCGAATGGGACAGTTGTACGGAGAATTTGACGAGAATACACACGAGTGGCAAGATGGAATACTCTGCGTGTTGATAAGACAGTGTATTAAGGAAGACAATTCTAATTTGAAGTGGATGCTTTTTGACGGACCTGTGGATGCCATTTGGATCGAGGTTCGTGGTCCTAGGTAGTGGTGATACGTGCACATCTATTTTACTTGCGTTATTATGTCAAAGAATTCTCATATAATTTGTTGCGTGTCCATAGCGCTAAACATATCTCCATATTATTTCCCTTCAGAACATGAATACGGTCCTGGACGACAACAAAAAGCTTTGCCTCACTTCCGGTGAGATTATCCAGCTGTCGGAGCCGATGACCATGATGTTCGAGCCCGAGGACTTGGCCGTCGCGTCTCCGGCAACTGTTTCACGTTGCGGGATGGTCTATATGGAACCCAACTCGCTTGGCTACGACGTGCTCCTGCAGAGCTGGCTGAACACTCTACCACCTTCTGTAGGAGAGACGCCGAAGGGAAAGCTGCAGTTTCTTTTCGATGCGCTAGTGCCTTCTATCATCCCTTATTTGAGAAGAAATTTGGTCGAGCCGCTACCCACTGTCAATAACTGTTTGGTCGCTGGCTTATTGAAGATGCTCGACACGTTCTTCGCTGATTATTATGACAGAGATGATGGCTCAGACAAGAAATCGGAAGAGCAAGTAAAAGCGTTCTTAGGCAAATTAGAACCTATCTTTTTGTTCTGTACCATTTGGTCGCTTTGCTGCACAGTCAACTCCAGCTCGAGGAAGATGTTTGACACATTCCTTCGCGCAGAGCTCACTGCTCATGGATTTAAGAGCGTCCCTCCCACCTCCGGTACAATCTATGACTTCAAGTACGACGTGGCTTCCAACTCGTGGATCCCGTGGACCAAGTCCGTCGCTCCTTATGTGTTCGACCCCAAGCTATCCTTCGCCGAACTCATAATCCCAACCAAGGATTCCATATGCTACACGTACCTGCTCGATGTACTTGTTCGAAATCAAAAACACGTTGTTATGACTGGCCCGACAGGTACAGGAAAGACAGTAAACATCTTGGGCCATTTGCAGAGTGGGTTGCCGGAGAAGTATGTGCCCATACCGATCGCCTTCTCTGCTCAGACAACTGCCAATCAGACACAAGACCTGATTGATTCGAAGTGCGAGAAAAGAAGGAAAGGCGTTTTTGGGCCCTCTGCTGGAAAGGAGTTTATTATCTTCGTCGACGACGTGAACATGCCGATGAAGGAGGAGTATGGCGCACAACCTCCGATTGAAATCTTAAGGCAGTGGTTTGACAATGAAGGGTGGTACGACCGGAAAGCCCTCGAGATGAGAAAAATCATCGATATCATATTTGTCTGTGCTTGTGGCCCACCCGGTGGTGGTAGGAACCACGTCACTGCTCGGTTCTATCGTCACTTCAACATAATCAACTACGTGGAGATGTCTGACGAGTCCCTGTGTCTCATTTTCTCAACCATCCTGAGCAATTTCTTAAATAATTTTGAGCCCAGTGTTTTGGAAGAGTCGGTTGGACTGGTCAAGGCGGCAGTTAACGTGTACAATACGATCTTCGACGAGTTGCGACCAACTCCCGCTAAGCCGCACTACACGTTTAACATGCGAGACCTGTCTAAGGTCTTTCAAGGCATTCTGATGTGTGACCGCCGTCGTCTGGCCACTCCGGAGCATTTGGGCAGACTGTGGGTACATGAGAACACACGTGTGTTTGGCGACCGATTGATAAATGAAGAAGACAAGCGGTGGCTCAATAACACATTAGAGAAAGAGATTGAGAACTGTACCAACATCAAGTGGGACAATCTGTGGAAGGACTCTAAAGACGTGTTCTACACGGATTTCATGGTTCCTGGGGCGGATCCGCGTATATATGAAGAAGCGGAGTCCATTAATGAGTTGCAGACGATTGTAGAGGAGTACCTGGGGGAGTACAATGCGGAGAGCAAACAACCGATGCATTTAGTGATGTTCAACGACGCCATCTCCCACGTTGCTAGAATCAGTCGAGTGCTACGACAACCCTCCGGTCACGCCTTGCTGCTTGGGGTGGGGGGAAGTGGGAGGCAGAGTTTGACTAGACTCGCCACTTTCATCGCGGAGTTCAAACTGTATCAGATCGAGATATCTAAAGGCTACGGGATGAATGAGTGGCACGAGAATATCAAGGAGTGTTTGTTACTTGCAGGTCTGCAGAATAAAACTGTCGTGTTTTTATTCAACGATACGCAAATCATCAATGAGACCATGTTAGAGGATATCAATGGCATCTTGAATTCAGGCGACGTTCCGAACCTCTACTCGACGGAGGACATGGAGTCCATCACCAACGTGTTCAAAAGTGAATGCACTCGTCGCCGTATCCCACCAACCAAACTGAACATATTCGCGTTGTATTTACTCCGCGTGAAGGCCAACGTGCACGTGGTCTTGTGTATGAGTCCGCTAGGGGATGCCTTCCGCACCCGTCTACGCAAATTCCCGTCGATTGTGAACTGCTGTACGATTGATTGGTTCATGGAATGGCCCGACGACGCGCTGCAGTCCGTGGCCGCCCGGTTCTTCTCAACTTCTAATTTAGGTTTCAAATCTGATATGGAGGAAAGGTTGATACTCTTCTTCCAATTCATTCACCAGTCTATCGAGAAATCTTCTGTGGAATTCCTTCAGAAAATGCGAAGAAGGTTCTATGTCACACCGACCTCGTACCTCGAGCTTCTCTCTACGTATAATAAGGTACTGTTAGAGAAACGAAAAGAGGTCGGGACTCTTCGCGATCGATTAGCTGTTGGAGTGGCTAAGCTGGTGTCCACAGAGAAGGCTGTGAATGAGTTACAAGCGTCCTTAACGGAGATGGAACCGAAATTAGTCCAGACACAAGCAGATGTCGAAGAAATGATTATTCAAATCACCAAAGATAAAGGCACCGCAGCGGAAACTAAGACAGTGGTTGAGGTGGAGGAAGCATCTGCGGCTAAGAAGGCAGCAGAGACGAAGGCCATCGCTGATGATGCTCAACGAGATCTGGACGAAGCATTACCGGCCCTAGCCGAGGCTGTGCAGTGTTTGCAAGATTTGAAAAAGGCGGATATCGATGAGGTGAAGTCTCTCGGTCGCCCACCTCAGAATGTTATACGCACTTTGACTGCGTGCTGCATTATGTTTGATATCAAACCCGAACGTGTGAATGACCCCGAGAATGCAGGGAAGAAGATCAATGATTACTTTAAGGCGGCGCAAAAGTATTTATTGGCGAGTGCGAATAAACTTCTGGAGGATATGCAAAACTATGACAAAGATAATATCTCAGCGGAAATTATATCGAAAATAGAGCCGTTCTATAACGACCCCATGTTTACGCCGGAGATTGTCGAGAAAGCTTCCAAAGCTTGCAAAGCCATGTGTATGTGGGTTCGGGCGATGTACAAATATCATCAAGTAACTCTAATTGTGGAGCCGAAAAAGAAGCAGTTGGCGGAGGCCCAAGAGTCGCTCGATGAGACGATGAAGGTCCTTGATAAAGCACAGCGTTTCCTTTTCGCGGCCGAGCAGAAGATCGCTAATCTTGAGGCTTCCTTTCGAGAGGCGAACCAGAAGAAGGAGCAGTTGGTGTTTGATGTCGAGCAATGTCGCGCTAGGTTGGACAGGGCTGTGAAGCTGATGGGAGGGCTAGGAGGGGAAAGGACCCGATGGACTCAATCCTGTTCAGATCTATCGACGAGCTTCGACTACCTCGTTGGTGACGCGTTAATCTCTTCGGGATCTATCGCCTATCTCGGAGTATTCACGCCGGATTTCCGGCAGAGCATCGTCAAGAATTGGATTGCGAGGTTGGAGGAGCTTCAGATCCCACATTCAGCAAACTGCAGTCTTCGAGTCACCCTGTCTGACCCCGTGGCTATTCGTCAGTGGACCATATGCGGCCTCCCCCAGGATTCCCACTCGGTAGAAAACGGTATTATTATGTCCAAGGGTCGAAGGTACCCGCTGCTTATCGACCCACAAGGCCAAGCGAACCGATTCATCAAGAATATGGGCAAAGATGCATCGATATGTCCCAACGACATCGACGTGGTCAAGCTCAGTGACAAGAACTTCTTGCGGACGTTGGAGAATGGGGTGCGTTTCGGTCGATGGGTACTTTTGGAGAATATTGGTGAACAACTCGATGCTGCTCTGGAACCACTTCTACTGCAGCAGAAATTCAAACAAGGCGGGACAGAAATGATCAAGATAGGGGACAGCACGATTCCTTGGAATGATAGTTTCCGTTTCTACATGACCACCAAGCTTCCCAATCCCCATTATCCGCCAGAGGTGTGTGTGAAGGTATCTTTGGTTAACTTCGCCATCACGTTTTCTGGGTTAGAAGATCAGTTACTCGGCGTAGTGGTAGTGGAGGAAATGCCCGAGATGGAAGAAAAAAAGAATTCTCTTGTTATTTCAAACGCTCGGATGCGCAAAGAGCTGCAAGAGTTAGAAGACCAAATCTTATTCATGCTTTCGAATTCTACCGGAAATATTTTAGACGATCACAAGCTGATTGAAACGCTAGCTAGCTCGAAGATCAAATCTCAGGAGATAACTGCCAAGGTGCAAGAGGCCGAGCGCACAGAGGAGCAAATTGACGAGAGTAGAAATATGTATCGTCCTGTGGCCTTCCGCGGCTCCATTTTGTATTTCTGTATATCGGACTTGGGGAATGTAGACCCCATGTACCAGTACTCTCTGCAGTGGTTCAGGAACCTCTTTGTTCAAGCCATTCGTCTTGCAGAACCCGCGGATGATATCGAAACACGTCTCCAGAATCTAAATAACTACTTTACCTACTACGTGTACACTAACATCTGCCGGTCGTTGTTCGAAAGGCATAAGCTGATATTCTCCTTCTTATTAACTGTAAGGATTCTGCAGGGAAGTCAATCCATCGATATGGCCGAGTGGCAGTTTCTCATATCTGGGAAATGTATGCAGAGTGCCGACCTGCCGAATCCAGCGCCTGACTGGATCGATGGCCGCATGTGGGCTGAAATACAAGCGCTTACCACATTGCCAACTTTCAAAGGCCTCGCGGAGAGCATTACTGAACACGTGGGAAGCTGGAGAAGAATCTATGACGACGTGGATCCTCACTTAAGCATCCTTCCCGGTGTGTGGTATGATAGACTGAACAGCTTTCAGAAGCTATGTACGTTGCGTTGTATTCGAGCAGACAAAATACCGGACGCAGTAATACAATACGTTATCGAAATGGTTGGTCAGCCGTTCGTCGAACCTCCACCGTTCGACCTGATGTCTTGCTACAAAGACTCCAACGTGTTGTCTCCACTTATCTTCGTGTTATCCAAAGGGTCAGACCCAACGAAAGCGTTCAATGAGTTCGCCTCTAAGATGAAAATGGATCGTAAGACGAGGATGCTTTCCCTCGGACAGGGTCAAGGTCCTAAAGCAGTGCGGATGATTGAAGAGGGCACTCAAAAAGGCGCTTGGGTGTTTCTACAGAACTGCCATTTGTACATCTCGTGGTTGACCGAATTGGAGCGTATTTGTGAAAATCTGACCGTTGAGACGGTGCATAAGGACTTCCGTCTGTGGCTCACCTCTATGCCTTGTGTAGAATTCCCCGTAGCGGTTTTACAGAGTTCAGTAAAGATGACGAATGAGCCTCCGAAGGGTCTGAAGGCCAACCTCCGCAACGCCTACCACAAGCTTAATAACAACTTGTTGAATGTCACGAAGAAACCGTCGGAATACAAGAAAATTTTATTTGGGTTGTGTTTCTTCCATGCTGTGGTTCAGGAGCGACGTCAGTTCGGGCCGCTCGGGTGGAATATTCCGTATGAGTTTAATGATACAGATTTAGATATCTCGAAAGGACAATTGGAACTCTTCTTAGACCAATACCAAGTAACTCCCTGGAAAGTGCTCAATTTCTTGACGTCGTATATCAACTATGGAGGTCGAGTAACGGACTATATTGATTTGAGGACAATCGATGTGATTCTGAAACAATTTTACAACCCACAAATACTTACATCGGACTACAAATTTGACAGCGAAGGTATCTTTTACTCCATCGAGGTGGAGGACACGCAGGATTCCCATGCCGCATACATGGATTACATCGAGAAACTGCCTCTTGCTGCAGCACCGTCAGTATTTGGGATGCACGAGAACGCGAAGATCGCGAGTGCGAACAATGATACCTTTTCGATGTTCGACATCTGCCTCTCACTGCAGTCGTCTGATACATCCGGCGGAGCGGGCGGGGGGAGTCGGGAGAAATTGATTGAAGCAGCTGGTAAAGACATATACACTAAGATACAGCAGAAAGGTCAGTTTGATATTGAAGAGATATCCATGTTGTACCCGGTGGCATATGAGGAATCCATGAACACGGTGTTGATCCAAGAGTGCATTCGCTATAACAAGCTAATTGAAGTGATGGAGATCACGTTGCCGTCACTGTTGAAGGCTCTGAAGGGTTTGGTCGTGATGTCCTCGGAGTTAGAGTCGATCGCCACGAGCATCGCGCTAAACCAAGTGCCGGCGTCCTGGGCGAATAAGGCATACCCTTCCATGAAGCCTCTCTCTGCATGGGTGGATGACCTGGTGAATCGACTGAACTTCATCATCGATTGGGTCGAGCGAGGAGTACCCACTGTATTTTGGATATCAGGGTTCTACTTCCCACAAGCTTTCTTAACAGGGAGTCTACAAAACTTCGCGCGCAAGTATAAGTTTCCTATTGACACTGTCTCCTTCGACTTCAACATACTTGAGGTAGTTCATACTGAGGTGAATGAGCGCCCGGAGGACGGCGTGTTTGTGAGAGGACTCTATCTGGAGGGCGCCCGCTGGTGCACTGAAACGCGATCGCTGACGGACTCTTATCCGAAACAGCTGTACACGGAGTTGCCTGTGATGCATTTATTGCCCCAGCAGAACCGTCCTGATAAGACAGCCGATGTATACCGCTGTCCTGTCTACAAAATCTTGTCCCGACGAGGAACGCTTTCTACTACAGGGCACTCGACAAACTTCATTATGTGGATTGAATTGCCGAGTAACAGGACGAACATTTTGAATAATGAAAACAAGGCAGACCAAGAGGAGTGGATTAAGGCCGGTGTTGCCGCATTTTCCTCCTTGATGTACTAGAATATTAATCGCGAATTGGAATGCTATTGTTGCTAATGATGGTGTAGTTGATAGACTCCGATATTCACGTATACCGTAATTTGAACTTTTAAACCAAGTGTTTTGGCACTCTTTTGATTTATCCAAGATGTAAATGTATCTCTGAGACCTAGGAGGTAGGTAGAGTCATCACAAATATGAAGGCTTAGTTTGTACTGAGCGATACTCTCTTAGCCTTTTTTGGTGCTTATCAGCTCATATGTAATCATGCTACTCCGACTGCATGATTCACTCGTCGGATCCTTCACCTAATATCTCCGCCTTGGCTGCGGTCTGTTGCCAGTTCATTCGTCTCATGAAGAGGATTTGCTAGATTGGTGGCTGCGTGATGCGCAGGCGGATTCTCTCTAATTGTGGTCAGTCTATCGATCAAAGGATATTTAGTGCCTGGTGCCTAAAGAACTAGTAACTAAAACACGCACAAGTACGACTATAATTACAAAGAAGTAATCCTCCTCGTGGTGGTGGGAGGAGTAGCGAAGTCATATCACCATTAACTCAGTGTCATGTACTACGCCCTTGATTGGATCCACAAGCGGCGCAAGTACCTGGATCCGACCATTTCCTCGTGCTACAACATCGTCACCGACAGCGAGTACTGTGTGAAGCTATTTGCCACTTGAGCCATCAAACTGGTCGCCAATAAGCACATTATCTCTCGGATAAATATCCTTCTTGATCAGGTAAAACGTGACAACTCTATTTCCATATTGTGGACCCCGGCACATACCAACGCATCTGACCCCCTAGCCCAAGGGAACGCGGAAGCAGATCGCCTGGCAGCCCGCGGGTGCGTAACCCCTCACATCATGACACAACGGCGCCCCTTGGCCTCTATCTCCCGGCACCACCCTGCAGTCCCACCTCGTCCTGGGACTCGTCCTCCAAGGCGGCGCCGGGCCTCGGACACCCCTGTGCGGAGACGTCCACGGAGCAGCCGCACCCTCCCCCGGCGGGACCCGCGTCTACCCCCCTTCGACCCCTGCCAGCCCTCGTCCTGGCGTGCTTTTTTCCGTCGTCTTGCTAAGCGCTTTGGTTCTCCTTTTGTGTCTGCCCTCCCTGTTCATGACTACAATGGGGACCTCGTAGGGGACTAATTACTCTCCCGGGTGTGACACCCGGTTTCCCTCTACTCGGTCACGGGACTCGCCACTTGGTACATAGAGGGTACTTTTCTACGTAGTCACATTGGTTGGGGTCATGCATTTCCTGTTTTTCTCCTTCTGACTATGTAATTAACTATTAGATTTTCGGTAAAAAAATTGTTAAAGCAAGGAGCGTAAATTTAGTAATACTTAAGAAAATAAAATTTGTCTTTAGTATCACAAAAAATGTGCACTAATTATGAATAGTGACATTCGAATGTTGTTTCCATCAATATTAAGGTGCTCATAGAATATCGATTAGCTAGGTTGTAGAGGGTATTTAGAGCGAGTTGGTAATTCATTGGGATATAAAGCAATTAAGATATAGAACGTGGTATGTGTGAAAATGGTCAGTGAAAATGAAAACTCCTTAAAGGATATGAGATGGTATAGCAACTATCTCCCGCCCCCACGTCTAGCCTACGCGCCCTCAGCATTTATGCTGCGGTTTCAACCCCTCCTCCCGGTGGTGGAGACGCATCCGGACAGGGAGGGCGATGATCAGGCTCAGACAGAAGTTGGGTTGGAGGGATAGTTTCGTAGTTTGCAGTTTCAAAATATTTGGAAATAGAAAAAGCCGGAGGCAATGCCAACTGCAATTTAAATTAACTAGGTGATGATGATGCAAGAGCCACTTTGCGAATAATTGCGAGGCGGCAGCACAGCTCCTGGTCAGAATGACGATAGAGTAGGAGAAAAGAAAGAATCTTAGTAGGAGACGATCATCACGCGAATCCTCGCGAAGATAACCGCCACACGTTTTTGAAATTAAATTCTATGTTACAACGTTCTCCTCGCACTAAGAATAACAAGAAAGTATGTCATGCAGCCCTCGTCTCCCATGCACTTTCCACCTCAAATAAGGAACACCGCAAAGTTCCCGCCCCCTTGCCGCTGTTTTTGTGGTGGCTGTAGTCTACTTTGCGCGTGCCCCTTGGTCTTCGGATGTTCGATCACCCATCCGGAGACTTCTTCTCAGTTGAAAGGGTTGCCCCCACGCTAAACTTACCTCGTACGCCAAGGTTCGAGTTGCTTGTTCCCCTCGCGGCGCGACCTGTATTTCTTTGTAGTCCGATGTGGTTGTGTAAGTCCAGTTCGAATCAGATTATTTGTGCTTAGCCTTTGCACGGTAGCGCGAATGCGTCCCTAACTATTCTAGTCTATCAACTCCTACCACCCTCCTATTACAATATATCATTACTGACTTTCAGATCCAAAATGTACAGAGATTACAAAAATAATTTAATTACAATTAATTCTTTTTACCAACATATCAACTGTTTGCCATTCACCATCCATCCTCATCCTCAGTGCCTTCCGCGTTTGCTTGCGCTTGTAGCTCTTTCCTCCATTGAGCACGCTTCCGAAGCTTCTCTTCAAGCACCGCTACGTCGACGTCTTTATCTTGCATATATGCCTGTTAATATTAATTAGTAAGCAGTCGGATCTTGTAGTGGAGATAGATCGTACCTTGGCTATCTGCTTCTTGATTATTTCCTCTTCAGTTGTAGGTATACCGAAATTTGCTCCTTTGAAAAGAAAGAAACGAGTATAATTTTCAATAAACAGCTCAGAAGATGGTTTGACGATACTGCACTATACCTTGTGTTTCCATCATGGCCTTCTTAAATTTTTCTTTTTGCTAAAACAATAGTAATTACGGTCATCATGCTTAAAGTTAAAGAAGTAACGGCATACTGTTGTCGATAAACTTCCGCGGGTCTTGTCTGCTTGATCACCGACAAATTTAACGAATGCTAAGCTTGGGATCATAGTCACGACAAAAGCTGCAACATAGAGATTGGTTCCTTC
>VKHC01000077.1:7119-20633 GCA_015143735.1 Synura sp. LO234KE | reverse complement strand
AAGTCGACTTTGGATGGACGACTATAGCTGGTGGTTTCACCATCTAAAACCCATCTAAAGTCCACCAGCTATAGTAGTAAAAAATTTATCCACTGATGGAATCGACTCTGCTTTAAGTACCACCGCGGCAGTACATAGTAAGCAGGCAGTAAAGGAGCCATGGTCCAAAATTATCGTAAATAGAGCCTTGTCTACAGAGTACCGCATGGAGTGACCAAAAATATAGAATATAAATTAGAGTGATGGTTCGGAATGAGTTTCCGGTAAAAGTATTATTGTATTGTAAGCAAAGTAGTTGCAGAGATTAATGACTTATATCGCTCAACTAATATTTTATTTTATAATATCTGAGCAAAATATTGGATCAACGAACGTTAAAAGAAGAAATTTGTATTTGACAAATATCGAGTTTTAAATATAATACTTTCTGGATTTCGATGAAAAATCAAGTTGTTGTGGTGCTGAAAATACTCTGACTGCAAAGAAATAATAGGATTGGTGAAAATTCGTCAAGATCGAATATTTTCGTAACTGAATGAAATTTAATAATTAATAATTATTTTCGAATAATTTTGAATAATTAATAAAGGTCGATGGAGGTTCATGATTGATTATGTTGAGAGCATAAGGAGTTATAGTCTTCAAATCTCGAATTTTTTTACTTGCTATAATTTCCTGCGTTTCTTAATATTTCCTATTGATGCAGTTCTGCTAAGCATATCTCCTTTCTTCTACAACTGAATTGCTATTATCAGGAATTTTCAAACCCTTTAGATTGCTGACAATACTACTTTAAAACAAAACTAGAATGTTTCAATGCAACGCAATTTGAGAATTACAACACACTTCAATATACTGTAGCCAATCGACGGTACGCGGTGAGCCGTCATAGTGTATGTTTATATCGGTACCGCTATAGTGGTTTCGGCAGTGTCTGCGTTAGTATAAGCCCCAATAGTGGTGACTAGTATAGCGGTCCGCCATAGCGCTCTCTACAGTGGTGCCACTATAGTAGCCGCTACTGTGGCACCGCTACAGCGGTGCCGCGTACCGCGGTAGATTGTTACACGGATGATGGTAAACGTTTTACACATATGGTTAAATATTGTGGCTCTTCTTGAGAGAAAATCAAATGTAATGACCATGGTAGCAGGCAGAAGTGAAGAAGGAGGCGTCAACTATCATAAGTGGGAACAACGCACTCTTTAGGGATAAGTGATAATTATCAAAACGTACTGAATTAATTTGTTCACCGGTGCTCCAGGAGGAACAATAATTAACAATATCTGAACAAATCCGAAAACTTCTGATGCAAGTAGTACAAATGAGTCTCTTCATCTTCACCTTCATCTTCTTCTCCTGTTAAGAGGTAAATCTTGAAGAAGAGGAGGTAAAGCATTCTTGTTCTTGATTGTGGCGGCCACCCTCTGTATAGTAATCCGAGAATTCTTGGTGATCACACAATATGACTTATCGAGTCACCAGGCTTCCGAAAAGAATCTGTATAGTAGTTAATCATTATGATTGGAATTTAAAGAGTCAAAGAATGACAACACATTTCTCATGAATTAGAAATTATTTTTAATGAGAATGTGAGCAGAACAACAAAGTGATGAAGTCCCGCATCTCACCCGCCCCTCTGAAGAGCCACTGCCAGGACCTATGTGACGAATGGCAATCCTCGTGACCGAGTAGAGAGCTCCAGATAAATGCAAGAATTCAACTAAGGCCTCAATTAGGTATTATATGGTGGAAGGGGACGCGTACCCCGGTCAACGGAGCTATATATTGGGGGAGCAGATGAGGTAGGTAGAGCAAGTTATTTAGGATCATATAAATAGCAGAAGAGGGCGGGGTGTGCAAGAGGATAAAACGGAACCACGCCTTTGGGAGAAGAGTAAGACTCCGCTCACGTTTACTACGGTAAAATTTTGATGAGGATGTGCAACCGCGGGAAACGCATGTATCGAGAAAGACAACAACCATTAAAATTGGGAGCGTTGGGGAAGAAAGAGGGAGGAAAAGCTCGAAGTTGAAAAATACTCAAGTACGCGACTTGAGCTAGCAATGACTTCAGGGGCGAAAACATGCGCACGGAGGAGTCACTATCATGCGGGCTCTCATCGAGCTCCGCTGGACGAGGGACGGGGTCACCACAGTGCCGAATCCTCATTTGAGAGCGCCTTGATGGTAACATGATGATGGAATTTGATTTCTGTGTTCAACATCCGGCGCGTCTGAAGCTGAACTTAAGTATTGTTCCACGGGAGCGGCCACAAGAGGCGATCATTTTGCCCCATAATGAATGGACCAAGTGTTCCACGGTACAGAACCTAAACTCTTGATGAGCTCACAATCTGTCAACAAAAAGTATACGGTCAGCCTTCAGTCAAAAGATACGTGGATATCTTGATGCTTCTTCAATATGTACAACTGCTTCTATACCCACGTAGATGCTTATAATGCACTGTCTCAACTTTTCTACTTCACTTCTGGTGCTCTCGATATTAAGTAGACTTAACCAACGCTTCTACATCATACATTTGAAAGATAACAAGGAGAGGCAGACGGGGAAAATTTTGTTCAGATAGGTCAATGTATAACACAAATGAATCTGCCATAAAACACTTTATGTGACTATCTACTTGCATTCTTGCTTACCTACGTACAACGTCTGGAATGCTCCAACAATAACGTACACATGCCATATTTATGTATATTCATATAGAATTTTCAACAGTAAGTAGAGCCAGCGTAACAAGCTTACCTTTCTTACCTTTTGGGCGACGATTTCAACCATTACCCAAATCTTCAATTTCTGCACACAAAGCATCACACAACGATCTAAAAATAGATTTAGTTCGCTGTATGTGATTGTTGTGGAACAGAGTTGTCTATATTGAGGTTTTTCAAAAGTTTTATTTTAGCAGAAAAGTTACAAAAAATAAGTTTGGGGTACGACGAAGGACTTAAAGTATGAAATTTGAAATACTATGATAAAGATTTTGAATATGTTTTACCATATTTCGATGTACTTCGTATTATCTCAAATCGTGCTACCCTTAGTTCTTGGATCATATCCTTCAACAACATAAAAGAGTTCCAATAATAATATGGCGTATAAGCGAGTTTATATAGCTAAAGATGTCTATTCATCGAGATATTTGATCCAGACAAGTCCACTTTTAAATTTTACGTTCTCGAAAATCTCCAGTGTTACGTTTATATTACTTGGATGTTTTAGAGATATTTCCTGCCCGCTGAATATATTCCAGCTAGGCCTTGAAACCACTATTAAGTTGATTTCTATGAAAAAGCGTTCATTCAGCTTCGTAATTGCTTTGTATGGTTCTAGAGACTGGAAAAAGTTAGTTAGAATAGGAGCCAAGGATCTGCTGAGTAACGGGAGTTTTATTTCCAGTAAACACAGCTCTAAGATGAATCTATGTAAGTATCTTGCGCTGATTCCACGCTCTCAAAAAATAGGCTGCCTTAAGCCAACTTCGGTAAACGTTCAAAACTTTCCATGGATTGTATCACTGTAGACTTTCGAATTGTTGGGACATGCCTATCGGATGTATAATGGAAAGATGCAATAGAGTAGAATGCACGCCAGTTATAGTTGAACGTAATCTCAGGGGTTCGTTGCTGTGGAAGCTGAGGGCGGTCGTTCAAATTTTCCATTTGCAACGCCTAAATTATCATCGTTAGAATGAAGCTGGCAATCAGCATCGTGGTGCTGCAACTAACTCATTCAACCCTGCAGTGCAGGCTTTCCCTGAATAATGCATAACGAAAACCGTAAGACGCGGAAGAAATTAAAGTTCAAGAATTGTTCTTCCGTGATATTTTGATACGTTAATTTTTTTCAGGATTGACTTGGCTATAGTATAGGCCTAGATTAGCTCAGCCTCTTAAGGAATAACGATTGATTTCTTTCTTCGACGTTGAGTGGTCTTTACAGTTATCACAAACACTTTTGAAAAACTCTACCTATGGGCTGCAATAATAGAGCAATTAACGCATAACGAAGTTGCAAACTATCTCTGTGTGCGGAAGCATATTTTAAAATGCTCGAAATAGATAGCGGAACTAATTGTAAGAATGACCAATTATCGGTCATGGGATATCAGCAGCGACTGCTTCTAATACCAACTTTATAGATCTTATAATTCCCCAAAGAGCAGTTCTTTCTTACCGTCTAAACAATTACCTTATATTTGCTTTGTTACTATTCCTGCCGTTAACA
The DNA here is from genome assembly GCA_015143735.1 of Synura sp. LO234KE. Lineage (NCBI taxonomy): Eukaryota > Synurophyceae > Synurales > Mallomonadaceae > Synura > Synura sp. LO234KE. Next base: position 16,384 of record VKHC01000077.1, on the reverse strand, counting down.
CTGTTAGGGAGAACAAAAAAAGATGTGAGACAAAATAAAAGCGCTTACGTAAACAGCTACGAAGGCTGTTTACGTAAGCACTTTAGTGTTAGGTGGTATTCCCCGTAAAACAACTGTAAAAGAGGGAGATCCGAGTTCAGTCCCCAACTATATTCCCCCACCAAACCGGTTGGGGGGCCCGAGGACATAACTACGGTATGTGCCGCTAACCGATATAGGAAGGCGTGTAGCTCGTCACCCTGAGGGATCAGAGGGGTCAACCTCATTGAGGTCTCCTGGTGGTCATGCCGGTCGGACTGGTGGAAGATCTTGATCCCTCACTTCGGCGGACTGGGAGCTATTGAGATGTCCGATCGGAGGGAAGTGGAACCAGAGCGTCCTCTGGCTATAAGGAGGTCTGACTCTGCATTCCCTAAGGCTTCTGGGGTTGGCACTGATATGAGCCTTCCTCCACCCGATAGATAGGTTATTCCCGCGTGCGCCGAGCTCACACTCCCAAGACGTTCTGGATAGAAAATATGCTGAGCGTAGGGTTTTAGCACGTAACAAATCGAGTTTGGCCTCAAGTTAAACTCGCTGATCACTGATCCCTAACTTCTCTCAGATACCTATAACGAACGAAGTGCAGTTAACTAAGTGCAGCAATTTGTCGTCAACAACAGATATTGGGCCTCAGTGCCTAACTAACGATAGATTTCAACCATAATCAACTAAATTAATTACGTACTAAGCAAACGAACCTTGTCCAAAACGTGTCGCTGCGAACACGCAGACGTGTTAAGCGTTGTGTTTCGGTGTTTAACACAATTTCTAGGTATCAACTTAAAATTAAAAACAAGATATCTCACGAAGCTCTGGACAAAATCAGGTAAAATAATGTATTTCAGATCAAGAGAAAGTGATGTAAACTCCCCTTCACAAAAATTTCAAGGTATGACAACTTAGAGCCCATGAATTTCTAAACGGCGAAATCAAACGGAAACGGCATTTTCACAAGTAGAGAAATATAAAAAATCTCTTGGGGCTATGAAATTCGAATAGGTCAAGAAGTGATTCCCCAAAATTTTTCAACCTTTCACTCTTCACAAAACAAAATTGGTAATTTTTGCCAAACAAAGTTGCCAAGTGCCAGATCTTCTCCCAGATGGCTCCATACTTAGTAACACTTCCAGATATGCAATCTCTTGGCGCAATATATATGAGGTTCTAAATTACTTTTTCTGAAATATGTGACTTATTTCGGAAGATAGTCAAGTTCTTCGATCTTGGCCCACACTACTATCTCACCCCAGTAAAGCGACCTTGAGATAATTGAATTCCCGATTGCATATCATACATTAACCACTGATTTCTGTTCAAAACTATTAAAACTAACTTGCCTTTCACCATATCTACTCTCCAACTTACCAATCTCACTTCATCTGCCACGCCCTTCAGGATGCATCAACCAGCGACGTCAGTTGTTACTCGCTCAGTAACTCCCCAACAAATCAGGTAACTTCACAGACACCTCAATCATACTTGATAATAGCTCGTTGGCGTTCAGGAAGTGTCAGGATCATAACAAGGCTTGGAAACGCTCTTGACGTGACCCTCTGGAACTAGCCTATGCCGACCTCATCTTACTTGTGAGATTCAACTTGCTGTGTCCTGCGCTTGAACATACCACTTCATCACCTGTCTCTAAGTCCTACCGACGAGCTCTCCAACACCGCATGTCCCACCGTGCTTTACCCGCCGTATAAACCCGACTCCTAGCTTATCCTTCTACACGCTCGTCTTGTTCACGTTAGATAGACGCTGTCCACACGTTTTTCATACACCTCGACCCGCACATATGCCACGTCACGTTAAGACAACACACACGGCATGTCACATGCAGCGCTTCACCCCGATCGCGTATACTTAATGAAATTAAAATTGCTCAAATGGTCGTGTATAGACTGCCCAGCCTATCTTACTATTAGAATAGATTTGAAGGTGAAACAATAATGTAGAATTGCAACCAAGTGCAGCATAAAGAAACTAAAGCAAATAGAGTATCGCCGCAGCTGCCTACAAAATTGACCGTCGATTCCGGATAGCTCCTGATGGTGATACACCGTTCGCTGAGCAGTCGAGCGATACATGAAGTAGTATAAGGGGCAGGCAAAGCGCAGTAGTTGAATAACAGTACAAAAAATAGTTCAAAATATCCTATACAGCTGGTGATGCTGCAACACGCGCTTGATTGGAACAAGAACATACCACGGCAAAATTGACGCATAAGTTCTGTAATATTACAGCGCATTTTGGCGGTTTGTTTGTCAGTCAAGAGGTTGATGCGCCAACGTTCAGAGCAGCAGGGTATTTACGAGACAAGTGTCCACTGGAGGGCGAGTTAAAACGCACTGAGTTCTTTTTTGTTGGTGGGCCTCGAAACTCCAATCCAGTCCCCGTTTTCGGCCCTAAGATCCGCAACAAGCGGGTCCCAAGAATCGATCATTTCATCGGAATGAACATGCTTGGAACCTGACGCCTCTTGGAAGCTGAGACGTTGGTAAAAAAGTGGCTGTCGGAAATGAGGTTGCGGTTGACCGAGAAAGATGCCCTTCTTAAGGTAGGCCTCAGGTTGCCCCGAGAAAGATGCCCTTCTTAAGGTAGGCCTCAGGTTGCCTCGTCTTGCACCTCTTGACGTCATTTGAAAATCTGATGGGTAGAGTCGTGGCTCCTTTCAAACCCAGGTACATGCCCGAGTCAAACGCCGCTAAATATTTTGGGGTCTGAGTCAGGCCGGGGTTGGGAAGGCTTGAACTAGCGCAAGAAATATCCGGGAGAAGAGCGGGGTCCGCGGATGTAAAATTCTGCCGCTTCGACGAACTTTGGCTGCTTCTGCATGCTTATTGTGCTAGCTGTCTGCTGAAGTTGGCAAGCACTGATTACATTTCCGCCTCTGTGTCCGTGGGAGGAGGTGCGGTGTGGAGAGATTTTCTAGTTGGTCGGAGCTCCAGGTACCTCGACAAGGCCGATGACCGTCTAGGGAACGGACTAGCTTCAGCAACGCGCAAGATCAATGTTGAGGGAATACTGTACAAGTGCTGTATCTGAGGCTACAAAAGATGGTGGGATATTGTTATTGTGTAGAGGTATTCTCTGAGGCACCATAACAACTTTCATCTGACAAGCTGCGTTCTGTTCTCAGTCGTGCGTGCACCCTTACACACTGATAGTGTACTTTTGTCTAGTGGCGCTCATTGAGAGGAGCATCTCGATGATTACGCGAACATTTGTGTAGGGACTGGAGGCTGAGAACTTCGGAGGTTTATTGTGAGGTGGTGTCTTCCCATCGTGGGTGTTCTGAGGGTGAGGCTTGATTGGTCGGGGACTCGTTGAGCTTTTATCAGCCGGAGAGCCTGTATGAAGCTCTCCCATTTCATAATAGAATTACGTCTCGACAAGTCTATGGGTGACCCTGAGGATGCCAGGTGAGAACGTGTGTGTACTCCTAGGTGACAACGAATGGTATGAACCAGTTCATGCAGCTAGTCCGAGACTTCGCTAGAGTGGGACACCGGGGAGACCACTGGATCGGACTAGCGACGTCGGGGATATTTACGGACAATCTGGTGTCTCCTCTTCCGTGGCGTGGTCCCGGATCGCACGAATCATCGCCTGGGTGGAAGGGAGGCAATCCACGGGATTGGCGCCATCATTCCGATATAAGAGGGGAAAGGTAGGGAGATTTTTACAAAATACTGGGAAGACTGGCGAGGGAGGAGATTACCGCCGTGTAAGCAGCAACCACTGTGGCGTTTCCAGTGGAAATAAGCAGAGTAACGGGCGCTGCCCTCGGCGGCACAAGTTCACAAGCAATTGTTGCACTGGGAACCAATTGTACGTTACGATGGACCCCATGCAAACCTTGACTTCAGAAGGGTGACGAATTATGAGTGACCTGGGCCGCTACCAATGAGAGAGTCCAAATGCAGTTCAAACCGTCAGCGCATGTCCCCAGGAGGTCATAATTGTATCGAAAATTAAGATTTCCTTGATATGCTCGAAGTCCGCCTGATATCTAGTGAGTTTAAAATGTCACCCTTGCCCTGGAAGTAGTGTCTAGCGACGCACGAAGTGTTTAGGGTAGATTGAGCATGCGTGGATCATTGAGCTCTGCTGGCCCAACACGCTCGTGAAGAGTCCCATAGCACGAGGTCTTTGTAGTAGGAGTGGTGAAAAGCATGCAACCACTTGATATTGGAGGGAGTTCAAGTACATCCAAGAAGTGGCGAGCCCAGAGGGGAGTGAAGGAGGGGAGAAAATACTTGAAATTCAGGAAGAGGTAACTGCTTGGTCTGACACGCGTTTTCTTCCATCGAAAGAAAATCGAACTGGAGATCTAAAACCCTGGACAGGTAACCTTCAAAGTGATGGCTGCGAGAGGAACATTGCGGAACAAGCGGTATCCTCAACGTGCAAGAGCATACGCCAACCAACGCGCCAAGGGTCTACAGGTCTCCCGAATGCAGGATGCGTGTCACGATTGAGGCAGGATCATTTGCAATGATGCACAAAGACGAAGATATATTTTGTTAGCCCGGCCCACAACCGTTTCAGGTTAATATATGTTTTCATTGCGAGGATAGAAGATTCTTGCTTCGACTGCAAAGTTTCGGAGCGAACAGTCAACCAATATATTTACAGTCCTTGAGTGACCAGATAGAGCGGGCGCCCACATAGTCGCGAGATTATAGATGCATTTTTGATATAGCAGCGCTGGTAGCTCGAGCAGAAGCTTTCTCAATGGAGATAGCATGGAGGGTGACTTCGAATCTTTTGCTTCGTCAAGGACAGTGAGGTAGAATTGCCTGGACTCGTCGCTATCTCCAGGGGAACACCATAAGAGCTTCGTAACATGAAAGTATACGGGGCTTGGAGACTTAGATAAAAGCCATCTTGACATACCAAACACCCATTCAACGTTCCCAACGTTTTGATGAGTTTGTACTTTATAGTGTCTGTGCTTCGTTTGATTCAGGAATAGTATCTCATGCTTCTGGAGGGAATTGGTAACCTGTTGGACAACATGTTCACATTTTATGTAATCCAACCATTAGCATAATGGTTCAAACAACAAGAATTTTCTGTAAGGTACCCTTGCGAATCGAAACTAGCAGCAATTTCCATTTCCACGCCGCGGGAGAGTTTTTTTTCGTCCACATGGTGCCGACGCAGTTATTGGTCCCATTCACGACGTCATAGGGCCAGCTCTGAATATGATTGTATTGTAGGCCTCATGGACAAGAAGTGTGGCTATTCCTAGAGTAGATTATAGTCTTTACTTGGTCAGAGGTCGGAGGTGTCTGGAATGTTCCGCTGTTACCCTGTCCCGACGAGGATCATAGGGGAGTGGGGGGTGGCTGAGATTCCAGTACATCTGAACGGTCTCCGAGTGAAGCTGGGGTGTTTAGATCGTCTGGATGCCGCGGTTTGAGGATGTCATAGATGCAATAAAGGATGTCTTCCCCCCTCTGCTTTAGGGAGGTGCCATGAAGATAAGGAGCCGCGTTAAGCAGGGCTTGAAAATCATGGTTAGTGAACACCATCGCGGTCACCATGCATTATATGATGGTAAACGTGGAGTTCCTCTCGATGGGGCTGGGTCTGGCGAGCCAAAGTCATATTGCTAGGTTGTGGGTCAGCTTATTTAACAAGGATTTAATGACACGCATGTTGGATCCCGCGATGTTGCCTCTTGTTGGACAATGTGGTGAGCAGGAGGTGCTAGCCGAATTATTCTTTAACTTTATCAGGCAGCACGAGGGTTATCACAGACTTCTCTATTCTTGAACTAATTACTAACCCAGTTTGTTTACATTCTTACAGGAGGAAGACAAGTCCAGAACTTCGGGCGCTTTTGTGCTGCCGAACTAGATCATTTTGACAAACAAACTACACTAGCGGCGCGCTTTCTTGCTTCTTGTATCTACCTACTAGGCGTTCGAACCAAATACTTTTTAAGCTCGTAGTATACTCCTACCTCTCCATGAAGATTAATATTCTGCTTACGGAAACTCTGTCTACAACAAGGAAAAACCAATAAATCTAACGTTCCCCCTGAAGGTCAGAATCGTTCAATTACTTCTGCATGGTGTCGAAATTAGCGATGGCTGCTTCGCGCGCTCCAGATATCTTATATTAATTATTAGCATCTCATCAATCCCAATATTAGTGCGCGCGCGTATTGATGTCGTTAAAGAGACTCAGACAGAGAGAAAGAAATGAGGTTATCCTTTAGTCCAACCTTTTAGAAATCAATACATACAATCTCATCGCGAGGCTGTTGTTCCAATGAGTCAAGGAGTTGTAGGAAAGGATTAGAGCTGACAGAGTGTATTTGCGTACACAGAAGAGCGGCGAATGAGGGAATTGACATGGGGAGGACGTGATTCATTTCAATCCCCCGCCTCTGGAGCAGACGAGTAGGTGCTCGCGTCCGGCCCCCCCTCGGGGACACTTTCCTCCCCTGCGGAGTCTGTGGCGGGAGGAGGGGTCAGGTCTGCGGGGAGGGAGATGCCGAGCAACACCTCGTTGCGACGGAGCCACGGGAGAGTTTGCGGCGGGTTGTACTGCAGCACTTTGAAGGACAGGTTGTCGTACACGATTCCATCCGCAAGCAACGCGTCTTCGAGCAGCGCTCTCTGTCGAGTGACTTCGCCATCGGTTGCGATACCTGTGAATTCCAGCGTTGCCACGTATTCTGTTGGGATATCTTTCAAGGATATTCCTGAGTCAGAGGACGGGACTGGAGCATTGGAAGCGGTCTTGTCGTACGGCAACACGAATTCCATTGTATTGCTTGTGATAATGACAGGAGTGGTCATTGAAAGGACTTCAGCTTTAGAATTCTCGTTGTTGTTTCCGAAGATGTAATCAGCCAACGTGTTGAATCCTTTCGCCGTTACGATAGGACTGAAACTAGATTGCTCGGATTCCAATTTCAAATCTGTACTAGCGACAGAGTAACCCGAGTATGCTCTGATTTCGTACACGTCTGTTTTCTTCAATACGCTGTATTTCGGCGTGTTGAGTCCCTCCGGAATACTTTTGAAAACATTTCGCGCTTCTCTTCTGGCGTCATCGATGGTGGATTGCAGCAGGCTCGGATCACGAGAAAGCTCTGTAGCGGATTCAACAAGCTTCTTTCCTCTAGTGACGGCTTTTGATAGCTTTTCCGGTGCGTTTGTTAATAGTTCGTTGAAAAGCTTCGGGGTTTCCTGAATGAGCTTCGGAGCCTCATTCACAAGTAAATCAGGAATCAAATCTGTCACAATTTGCCTCCTAAATGCTTTCAGACCCTCAACAGCTTTACCATATCCTAAAAGTCGGTTTTGGGTAAGACATGCAAAGTCTAGATTAATTTACAATATATAGGTCACCTAGATTAGTCGGGGCTAGTTTGGTCACATTTCTCTCCTGAACAGCTTCACGAACATCACTTACGATGCTGTCTGCTTTCTTCAGTATCTCTGAAAGTTTCTCATTTCTTGTTTCGCAGGGAGTATCCACATTAAGAATGATGTCCAAATCTTCCTGCCAGGACTTTTCTACATCGACAACAGTCGTGCTGGCAAATATGCTCGAAGCGTATTTAAACTTAGGGAATAAGGATGTAAATCCGGCGACGGTACTTATCGACAAGAATAGAACGACAACTATACCCAGCGTATTCATCAGTTTTTTTCTCGTTTCTGATTTTATGTCAGACTTGATATCAAGCAATTCTAGAAATTCCGACTACGTTGCGCCAGCGACGTTGCTGAAATTGAATTGAAGATTTTATTTTCAAATGGAAATGAAGCGACTAGGATTTATCGGAGGCGGGGTGATGGCATCTGCTCTTATCGAAGGAATTCTAAGAGCTGGATTACTGACATCTGAAAAGCTTATAGCGTCAGACCCCGCTCAAGCTACGAGGTGAGAGCTATTAAGAGTCCGAAAGTTGCATTTATAACTTTGAATTAAACAATCCAATCCGATACAGAGAGAGACTAAGTGCCATTGGCATCCGCTCGACTGCTGATAACAAGGAAGTTGTACAAAATTCTGACATCATTATTGTAGCCACGAAACCTGATATTGTGAAAGTTGCTTTATCCGAGTTATCAGAAGGAATCAGTCCTCACGAATTTTCTTCTAAATCTTTTATATCGATTGCAGCTGGTGTGACTTTATCTGCTTTAGAGAATTTCTTGCCTTTAAATACAAAAAGCATTATTCGAGTGATGCCAAATACTCCTTGTACAGTCGGAGAATCAGCCGCTGCTTTCGCCGCATCAACTAGATCTTCCAGTGAAGATAAAGATTACTGCTCTAAAATATTTGGGGCCGTAGGAACAGTAAATGAAGTACCTGAATACTTAATGGACGCTGTTACCGGATTGAGCGGATCAGGACCAGCATGTAAGGGAAAAGTACCTTTCTCATTGCTGACGAACATCACCGTTTCAAAACCTTTTCTCATTGCTGACGAACATCAACGTTTCACAATTTCTTCACTTACTTGAAATTTGCTTATTTAATACACATGTCAGTATATTTATCTGTAGGGATATATCTTTTCTCTGATTACCCTTTATTTCTTACCCAATCGCGTTCCAATTCATTGAAGTGAGTTGGCGTACGATATCTCCATGCATTCACTTGAAACAGATAGCATATTAAAAACTGCAAAGCAAAATACACCCGCTACATGTTTACTCATTTTATTGCTCACCCTTTCTTCCCGCGTATGCCTGCAATCAGACGTGTTTCTCTTTATCGAGGCACTTGCAGATGGAGGGGTCCGCGCAGGCTTGCCTCGTCCAATCGCGCTGCAATTGGCTGCTCAGACCGTTAAAGGGGCGGCAACAATGTGTCTGCAATCTGGACTGCACCCAGGAGTTCTCAAAGATCAGGTGTGTGAGTAGGTCAGGAACAACACGTGACAGTTAATTGAATACTTTCGTGAAGGGTGAACTGTTTTTTTGAAGACGCTCTATGTCGGCGAAGAATGGCAAATATATTGATTGAAAAACACATGATATAGAGCGAAGTGATGCAATTTGCAGATATAGAGCTTCTCGACATTCTTGGTTATTGTCCTCGTAAAGAGTATTGATATTAATTGAAAGGAGATAACTAGTCCTGAGGGAGGCGACAAGCACTCAGTAGACCTGGACATTGTGTTCCTTTGCATCAGAAGTACTTTACAATCACGATCACTACTGCTGTCGCTTATCCATTCATC
>VKHC01000076.1:0-10138 GCA_015143735.1 Synura sp. LO234KE | reverse complement strand
TGCTGTCTAGACCCTCCGTCTGACTTGACATAAATTTGATTTCTCTACGTAGTAATAAATAAAGACAAGATTGTTGGTAAATTCGTCCCCAACTAGTACTACTGGCAGAATGATACGCTATTTCATAGCTTTTCTTCCAAGGTAGCAAATTGTGGCCCAAGTCAAGCGGCCAGGAGCTCGAAGGAGAAACGAGGGCAGGCACCGGACACATGAATCCCAAATTCTTAGCTACTAGTAGTGCACTATAACATCGTGTGCCGACATACTAGTGAAACTTTACAATTGTGGCGGTAATCTAGTTAGTTATTTCTACTACTATCGTGGGAAAGAATAGGCCTGTAGTACGAGGGCGGCGTTTCGATGAGGACCACTATAGAGATTAGATGCATAAAATAAATATTCACCATTTGTTTTATTTCTTTATTCAATTGCAAATATATATTTACATGTTTTTCGGTCGAAATTTGTAACTGTCGCTGTACCACTCTCAACACCGCAAGAATCCGAAGCAAACAAACAGAGAGTTCAGAGCATATTCCCAGTGTTCTTACTCGTCTACCAGAGAAGCTGTCCGTTGGGAGAGTTTGGAAAGTACTTGTTGATCAGCGACTGGTAGTACGGCCAGAGCTCTTCCACCGTCCGCTCGAGTCCTCTGCCACCCTTGGCTGCACAGAACACACATACATACACACACACGTATATAATTTAATGCGCAGCACAATTGAGTAACAGCGAAACTGTTGGAATGGCAAATGGGTTGGGTTGGATTCCGACTCACTGTAGAGGTCGAAGGCGTTGAACTCCCGCACCCTATGGAAGAGCGAGGACATCAGCGATTGGAAACGGTAAGAATGAAGTGAGGAGGAGGAATAGTGCACGACATGGTATTGGACTGATCTACAATCGTGTTCATTTTTCAATGTTTGGAAGAATTAGGAGTTCTGTACAGATGAACCCAGGGGGAGGGAGAAGAACGCGAAGTAAGGAAGGAAGGATGGGATGGGCAATATGGTTTCGGGCTGCGCCTGAGTCACTGGTTTCCTCCTTCCTTCCTTCCCATCGCGATACCATTTCAAGGTGTCGTGGTCCTCCTCGGTCATGAAGCAGCGGTAGGCGCCTCCCGAGTGCCAACAGTAGGCAGAGTGGTATCGGATCATATCCAGTCCTTGCTGTGGTATGGTACATTGGTTGGCTATCTGACAGGGAGCGATGCGTGATTAAGAAGGGAAAAGAATGGTGGAGAGGTGACTGTTAACCAGTCTCCACCGCGTGGAAGTGTGGCGATGGTTGGGAGGCGTTGGAGAGAAAGATAGAACGGACATAATCACCTACGTATACAAACGGAACCCAGAGTTTCGCTGGTAAACATCGACATCGCCTATTATGTCGTATGGAATCATGGGCTGCACGAGCTATGGATCATGTAGGCCGGAGTCCCCACGAACCCACCAGCATTTGGTAGAGATACTCATCGTGGCCGTAACAGAAACGCAACTTATTTATTCCGCATTGCGGGGTGTAGATGCCCAGCTCTTACGTATAAATGACATTAGTGAAAAAAGAAATAGAGGGATAAGGCAAAAATTAATTTTAGAACGGCATTGAAAAGATCTCACCAGTATTGAGCATGTCGTTTTGCATGTCTGGGTTGAGCGAGTTGAATTCTGGAAACACGATGCTGTCCGGTATTCTGCATCCGACTACAAACGTGTCTCCCCCAAGAGCCCACTGCTGTCCGTTAGCAGTGCCTTGCTGTCCGATCGAATCATCCCCCCACAAGAACATAATCTTTCCCATATCGTGAATCAATCCAACCAATTGAAACCAATCTGGTTTTCCTGCCTTCCTGATGCCCTCAGCCGTTTGAAGCATGTGAATCATGTTCGGCAATTCCACATCCGGGTCGGAAGAATCGACATAATCTTGCAAGGCCGAAAACGCCTCATAAATGCTCATTCTCGATCTGGGTTTCATAAAAGAGTATTTTGCGTGCATTTTATTGGTAAAGTCTAATGTTTGCTTCATTCTCATTTGACGATAGTGTCTTTCTACAATATCTTGTCTACTTGAACTAACATAATTCCTAAAATACCACGAGGTTTAACTGGGGAACATTTGGAAAGGATAAACAATAATATGCCTGAACTCCTCCACAGGCTTTGCTACTCCCCAAGGAACCTCAGTATTTACGAAGCTACTCTCAATCATTTAGTCAAGTAATAATCCTGGAGCTGAATTAGTCATGATCAATAGCCAAAATGATAAAATCCAAATAAATCTTCCCGCGCAGCAACGTGAACAAAGCCGTTGCCAAAAATTTCCTTATTTATGCAATGGAATGGAGGGAGGTTCTTTGAATGTCTAACATTAGCTCAAGCGCAAAGCAATGCGATATAAAGGTGCCAATTGCACGTCTTCGAAAAGATATTTATGAAGTGAGAGAGTCTGCAAGAAACAATTCGATTTCATGTTTTAATGTGATTTTGCTTGTGAAATGGGATCGAGAAGCTTCTTTCCCGAGATTTTACTTGTTCTTCTGCATGTGTATCTGTTGAAATGAGCGAAGCCTTGATGCATAGATCGATTATTTGCGTGAGTATAAACCTCATCAAAAAGCACTACTTTTCCAATTAATTTGCACTCCACAAAGGTTCACGTAGGTGTGCTCGAAGGTCCCTACAGGGGTGGCCATTTTACCTTTGTGCTTGATGTTCCAGAATCATACCCTTTTAAGCGTACGTCTCGCAGTCATATCGGTCATAGTAATCAGTTACATTTTTTCAATTTATGATTAGCACCACTGATATACTCAAGGCATCTCATTTGGCATCCGAATATCTCCTTGTCTACTGGGGAAGTTTTTCTTGACTTGGAATGGAGTCCTGTCTTAACTCTTTGTACAGCAACTTTAGCCATCCAGGTAACATTTCAAGTATTATCGGATTCACGCCGATACAATCCTTCATATGCCTCTACTATTTAACAGCTGTTACTGCTGGAGCCTAAATCAACCCTAGTTGCAAATAACTGTGCAGCTTATTATCATCAGCGAGATCCTCAATTATTCGAGTTTTACGCGCAGCAGTCCCTTGCTGGAAATGATTTATTCGGCGTCCAGTATCCCACAGTAAACGCCATATGCGGAACCAATTGCCGACTACAAAATCCATCGAATCTTCTCAGCGGTTGGTGTAATTTCCCTTTTTCAAGGTCGAGATTGGCCAAGCGAAAAGTTGGTCCGAACAACAACAATAGCAATAGTAACTCTACTCTGGATCACATTTATGATCATCTAGACGACAAGGATGATCGTCTTACACACAAGAGCTGGGGATCCAACTCTTCATACTCTGCTCCTTCGCTAATGAACCAATCTGAATGTATGACTGAATATGGATATGAACAGAGCAGTTTCAACAACTGCGGACTGCGCCATAGCCCGGGTCCGAATGCGTTTATTCCGCTCCCTGTAGAGACTAAAACTGCGCCGCCCTCATCGCGAATGCAACACGACGCGCCGCCTTCCTCGCCCTCTCGGAAACGCAACCGACAAAGCGATGGCAGCCTGTCACCAGTCCTCCGTTCGAGATGCCGCGACAGAGATGGAAGTAGCCGAGGTAAAGAGATCGAAGGCGATGATGTAGATCAGAGAACCGTCACATTCAGCGCTTCGTCCAACGTATCTTACCCAAGCTGGACTACGTATATCTCTGGTTCCGTAGTTGCGGACGACAGAATGGTGATTGATAGCATGTCTGCTCTGGACTTGGTGGACTCGCGCCGAGGGCGGGGGTGCGTGTAGACAGGCGCAGCGATTTCTTACCTTTCACGTTACGTATTTGGTGGTTCTTATAATGTAATTATCGTTTTGTGGTACAGTCTCATATGCCGAAAATCTCTGAGTTAATTATTTTCCCTCGTACTCTTAGGGGACAAGATCTTGATAAATTACAGAGCAAAATGTGAGAAAAAATCTGAATAAAAGAAGCCTCCGCTTCGATACCCCAGCGATGCGCTGAGTACAAAGCAGAACCCCTGAGGTGCTACCCTCAAGAACTTGAGGATCATAATATTCTAACGCGCAAGGTTGTAAAAAGGAGGTGGTGGGAAAAATCCTGTACTTCTTTCTCATCTTCTAACGAATCCTGACTACAGTTGCAAACGAGTTGGTAATTGTCTTTTGTCTTTTATTTTCAAAAATTCATATTGTTTTATTACGAAGAGATATGAAATGACGAATGTCAAGTCAGACGGAGGGTCTAGACAGCACCATTACACCACTAAGTCAATAAGAACTATTCCCTATGGTCCGATGGTTTACCCAATGGCAATTCCCGTGACTGAGTAGGGGCAGGGAGGAGAGAAAGCCATTTGCCCGAGGGGCTCAGTGTCTAACAGTTGCTAATTATCTAAATGGCTACGTAGCTTTTCATTCCTATCTACAACAAGATCTCTCCTTAAATTCTGCTCCTAGCCGGAATCAAGGCAGAATTTTTAATAGTGCACCTGATCACGAGGATAAGTGCGCTTTGAACGTTACTCCCCATAACGTGAAACCCCAGGGGCAACACTGCTTTCTCAACCTGCTTTACTCTTGCCAGATCTGCTTTCCTGATTGCTCCACGTCAACCCTCCCACCACCTCTTACTCCGTCCGCTCGATGGATCAATAATAATACCCTCACTTGAGCACCCCCTCGATGACATTACCAGCCAGTGGTTTTGATTCCTATCCCTGCCCTACACTCTAAGGCTCCCTTCGTTCTCCGGATTCTCCCCTCCAATCCCTGTCTCTTGTTCTCGTCTATCTTGCCCCGCGGAGCCTCCTACTCCCGCTTCTTTCCCGCTGTCTCATCTCTCACCGCTTCTCTCCAATTTGACTCCCTCCACTTTGCCCGCTCCCTCCGCGTCCCAAAACCGACACCGTCACTTTCTTCTAAGCCTGCCCCACAGCCCGACTTATATAATAGCCTATATCGGCGTCTCTAGGTCGCCCTCCCTCATTGAGATCTTCCTGTGCAGGGGACACCTCCGCATCCAAAGATCCTTCGCTTATTTCTCCGCCCTGCTCAGGGTGCACTGTACAGCACGCTTCTTCTTATCCACGCACCTTGCTGCCTTCTTACCACCTCCACCATCTTGCACTACCCTCCTCCATGCACTCATCCTCCGCGCTCTCTTTGGGACTGTCAACTCCACATGCCCCTGTGCGGGTTCATATTCCGTCCGAAAGCTTCACTCCTACCTTCAGGGTCCCCGCTCACCAAACCCAAGCAATCTTCTTCCCGCGGGAATAAGTTTTCCGGGTTTGCCTGGCTCGCTCCTTAGCCCACCTTCTCCGATCCACCATATGCTCTCCGGTGGCACGCTCATCGTCCCCGTGAATTCCGACGATCATCCCGTCCAAACTCAGGGATATGATAATTCCATTGAAATTGCGCCTCGTGTCCTCCGTTTACCAAACAGTCGGTCACGTGATGCGCCTTTTATACTACCGGCATCTAAGAGTGCTCAAATATTATTAAGTTACCAGTCCCCTATTCTTCCAATGGGCTACTTCATTTCCAGCCCGACGCATGAGACTGATGTGAGCACGAGGCTTGAAATGCTCGCACTCCCAAATGATCTTACTTTGGGACGCCCTGCTGCATCGATTTCGCTCCTACCTCCTCGCTCCTTCTTCTATTCACCAAGCCCTGGCCAACATCTTGCCGGAGCATTACAAACGACGGCTTCCGGGTATGTAGTAAAACCCTCATGAATATTATAACTGCATCCCTTGACGTTCATCCTCTTTGGAATTCATCAGTTCTCGCCAAATGAGCTCCAAATCCATTTGCTCTCATATTCACCCCATAACACGTGCGCATCACAATAAATTAGTTCCCAATGTCTCATAACGCTTGCAAATGCACCCAACAGCTGGCTGTTATACCGGACTGAAGCATAGCAGGTAAGCTTCTGCACGCCCCTAACGCTTAGTCCACTCCACGTTCTGCACTCTCAGCATACCACGTTCTTGTACTCTCAGCATACTGATCAGACCTTTTTTGCTTTTTGTAATGTCCTTTCCCGAGCGTGGCTGCGTCGTACTCGACTGAATATTCGACTGCAAAAATACAGCTGCCCCACGTTGCTAACTCGCTGGGACGAACGCCCCGCCGCGAACCATCACCTGAAACATGCCTGTAGCTTACTTCCAACGTATAGAGACACCCCGTCACGTTCTGCAGCGTCACCTCGCTCCCTACACAGCAGCTTCCACTCTGACCTCGTATATGTGCTGCACTCACTAGAGACTCCTCCTCACCGCTCACGTAGTATATAGCGTACCTCGCTTGCAAATCTCCCAAACACCCTATAGTGTACGCCTGATGTAGTCATCCCTCGCCTTGACATTTGCAGCATTTACCCGCACTCTAAGCCACTACTTGCCTTGCCCGCCCGACAATACACTTGTTGACTCACAAAGGTATCGCTAGGTAACTTCGCCGTTTTTATATTAAAGTTAACCACTTCTTCCCCCCTACCTTGATCCTCCAGGTACCCCAGCTACTTGGACGCAATCATATTACTGCGCTGATTGACGCCATTGGGAATAATGCTTCCTTCTTAGTCCCTCGACTTCCCGCGCTGAACTACCCCGCCCATTTATGCAGCAAGCTAGGCAATAAGCTAGGCGTCTAAAACTCCTATGAGCAGGTATGCGCCCCGATGACGCAATATCCCGTGGAAAAGAATTGCGCAAGAATCGCTGACGAGGTGGCATTCTAATCCAGAGCAGTTCCCTACCCGAGACCGTCGTTGTCGTCCTCTTCACCGCCTATGCATCGACGGGTTGATGACTGACCGCAAAAGCCTGCCAGTACCTCTTGCCAGCGGGGGCTTCACCACCACTTCGCCTGACCAATGAGTGAGTTCTTTCTACGTGTACTCACTATTTTCCCGGTTATCTCCTTGTCGTACTGCCGATCCTCCACTCCCTGACTTTTCCCCGCGTCCTCCTAAGCTACTTTCGGGACTCCCCACTTCAAATTTCTGGGTCCTGCGAAGGGAGATGATAATAGGAACGGCATACTGGATATCCACGCCCAGGATGTTGTTGCCGACGACGGGAGGTCTACCCGCCTCTGGTAGTGTTCTTTGATAGAACCGCTTCCATCACTTCAACCCCTCGGGTTATTTTCCTCTACCACCTAAAACGGAGCGGCTCGAAAAATGTAGCCATCACCGAATCACTACCGACAAACACTAAAAGAAAATTTGCGTTTATTTCATAGTGGGTCATCAAAAAGGTACGGCGCGTACTTTGAAAATCGGGAATTGGACGGCTAGGACTATCTCTGCAATTTGCGGTGCTGCACGAGAACTTGGAATATCTTGTACATCAAACGGGGCAGGCTATGCGGCTTACACCTTGGCGCCTCCGCCTCCAGCTTCCATCACGACGGAGTATTTAGCACCCTTGATCTCCGTGTGTACCCTGCAGCGCTACTCGCGAAGGTCCGACAACAGGCTCTTCCAAGGGTCTTTCAGCCCATTACGAGCTGCCCTCCTCGCAGTCGCACCATTCTCCGTTCGATTCGCAACATCACGGCAGATCCCGGGAAGCACTTAATGCGGTTTTCACAGGCGCTTTGCCGGCAATCAGATGAAAATGATTACGCGTTTACTCCGGAGCTCGGATGATGTGGACGGAACTCGGCGGTCCACACGAGAATCTCACAGCACGCGAAGGAGACCTGGCGGGCAGAGATCCAGTCAAGATATAAGCCCCCGCGCGGAACTTCTTCCACTCTGCACTCTGGTCATATCACCGGCAGCCTCCAGACAAAATGGATTGGATCGTAATCTCGGTCCGCTTCAATAGCTCTCCCGAACTTCTTCTGCTGCGGGCTCTCAAAGCGGCAAAACCCGCCTGTCAGTCATGATGGCAAACCCCCGGCAGGTGATGTCGTGACGATGGCGGGCTGGTGTACGTCTTTGCTCTTTCTGTAATCTTTTCTATAATTTTCACGAGTTCTTAGCCCAGTTCATTGATTTCCATTCTCATAGTAATAAAAAGCTACTTGATATTAAATTATTATGTCTATTCTTGATTTTAGACCACTTAAGGTTTCGCGCTACCTATGCCTGAAAGTCACCTGTGCATGACTATAATATGTAGTTACATATTTTATGTCCGTTGGACTTTGAGTTGATGTTTCACTTGTTGACGTGGCAAGTTCTGCACAAGGTGTCACACAAACTTCCCATTCCAGCGTTCACTTCAATCAGAATGCGACAGTGTTTTCCATCGGCTTCTCAGCCCCAACATTTACGCTCCGTTCGCAAGCAAGTGCTTTGCACACATATTAAAATTTGGTTTCGAAGATGATCGCCGGCGTTCCACTGAATTTTTAGTTGCAGTATTTCAACACCACCAAGATGTAACGCGTGGAATGCTCTCTTATTCTGATTCGTCTCATATAGGAATGATCAAATGAAGCTAGCTTCAAGAACTTCATCCCCTTACGCCTCCGTATCTAAATTGTGTTTTGCAAGATTATTTCTTTTGGTTACTAGAACTAGGCGGATCTGATCAAAGATTCATTCTTATGTCCACTAGAACCAGACAGATCCCTTTTGATTGACGGAGAATGTTTGCTCATACTTGTCGCCATTCCAGAGGTCGATACCGTTGGTAGAAAAACATGAGACCACAAATTATCGCCATCTTACCCTTCTGCTGAATGATCTCAGAACTCCTCAGGCTCAGCAGTTTTCACATCACGGTTACTTCCACCCCGTTTAAAATCCAAGATAGCTTATGCCTTGTTATTTACTTCTTACCCGCGGCCCACGTAGAGCATGTGCGATTTGCAAAGCTGGACTCAATGTTCGATCAGTTTGGAGTGGAAGACTCCTTTTGGGTTGGGAAAGCATCGTTCTCGTTGCTACGCGAGACACTGCAGGGTACCACTCACTGCTCTGGGAGTTGACTGGCACAATACTCTCTTGTTGGGTAACTGATTTGATCGAAGACCGCTCTGTTCCGTGAGATGGTCTTATCAATCCCCTATAGGTGAGCTGCTCAGTATATATTGAAAACGTCTGCTTGACTCAGGCTACTTTACTCCCCCGATCTCTTACCGTCTGATCTATTCCAGCGAAGATCGCACCTATGGCTCCTCAGATGATCATGGTCCAGCTTCAAGAGACTGTTCACCTACAAAGCTGATTATTACAGAATCCAATCTGCTTTTCGAGTCGCAGTCGAGTTATAAATTTTGATATTGCCCCCCAGCAAGAGGCGTAGGAGATATAAGTTTATTTGTGAGGCTAGAAAGATTCCCGTTCGCTTTCTGTCAGTATTGCAGTCCTATTCCACCTCTTTTTATCAAATGCCATGTCCATCTTTGCTGGATTCGATTCATGTGGTGCGGTGGAGCGTGGCGCACATGTTTCTTGCTGCCTGGTGGGGAAGGCCGTTGCAGTCTAACACAGGCGCCCCAGGCTCACGAGGTGTCGCAGTTACCTGGGGCTCTCTACTGAATGGTAAGGGTCTCCCATTGGGTTCAAAGGTAGTGGTTAGGTAACACCATCGGTGCACATTTATGGAATAGGTGTAGAGTAACCGTAAATAAAGTGGTAGAGTGACCGTAAATAGAATTCTACTTACGAGTTCTGAAAGCGGATTTTGCGCTCAAAAACAGAAAGGCACTAAAGGGAATACTCTATAGAAAACTTCTACGGAGCTTTTCGAAAGAATTATTTTATAGAATGGTTATAAAGACTGAATACTATGGAGCTATTCTAAGGATTTTCTCCTCTCTGCAGGGTAGCTCTAAAGAGTGAATTCTATAATGGGGTTTTCTAAAGAGTTACTCAATATAGCGTGATTCTAATGCACCATAAAAAGAGTTTTTTTAAAATGATTTAATCGTGAAAGGAGTGCCATAGAAAGATTACTAGATTTAGTGTGTCGGTTGAAAGTATGCTGGGAAAAGAACTCTAACCCTAAGCTCTATACTAGCGCGGTACTAGGAACCAGGTAGTAGAGCCATTTAGATAAGAAATGCTGTGTTGCAGCATAGCAGCTGCATAATGTACTGCTGGTTATTTTGTGCAGTGACTATTTACGTACGCTGTATGGTGCG
>VKHC01000075.1:0-20752 GCA_015143735.1 Synura sp. LO234KE | reverse complement strand
CAATCTGGCTCATATGGGTGCTTAGCATTATATGCCGTCATGTTTTGTTAAGCTAAGTTTTAAGTTTAAAAAAAAATTCATCTTAATTATTGTAAGGAGACAAGTGGCAGGGACACCTACAAAGACATGTTGAATAATCATAAGCCCCCACGTACAAACTGGCGAATCCCGTGACCGAGTGGGGGAGGGGAGAGGTGGCCTTCGCCCGAGAGAGTAGGAAAGTCCACTACCGGGGATGATTAGTACGCAAAGACGTCCCCAGCTGGCCAGAAGGGGACGCGAGTCGTTGTACTAAACTCGGGAAATTACGTTTCTACAAAGAGTAACCGCCACAGCTAAAGTAGCGATGCGGCTGGGAATTGCTAATCGTGAAAGGTAGAGATGACGCTTGAGGTAAGGGCGTAGTAATCCGAGGAAACGCATGACGCTAAAATGAGGGCCAACACACCGACCGTGGCCAAGAAGGCAGACGAGAAGACGAGCTCCTAATCGAGAAATTACCTACTGGCACAGGAACTGATCCAAGAGCGATGTCATAGGAAAGTTCAAAATTGGCCAGAGCCGCATCCACTGAGGTACTTTGCCGCTTGGGCCTCTGCAGGTATGCTCTCAATGGACTTTCCGCTAAGACACAACGGATGTTTGCGCCGCTCCACGGTTTTTTCAACAGGCGCGGTCAGGGCGTCCCGCTCCCCGGAGAAAAATTGAAAACGAGAAGCTTTACCGAGCTTGTCCAGGGGGTGAAATGCAGGGAGGAAGGAGCAACCAAGGCCCTTCGGAGCGCCACATTCTTCCTCCACCTGCTCTAGAAGTGCTGCAAATAAGGGGTTGATTATGTTTCCCAAGCGACCTGCCTCGCCAATTTTTGCAAAACGGCTTTTAATAGTTTCAATTTGCGCAGAGGTAAAATTACCCAACAACTCCCGAGATCTCTCCACGGGAACTATAGCGATGTCTTACAAAGAAGGTGAGACATTCAGATGGCTGTTTTACATGAGTGCACAGAAAACCAGTGGATATCGATGCTGGGTTATCCACGGTACCGTAATTATTCATGGATAATTCGGTATGGATAATAAAATAGGGTTAGCTACGGATGTGCATTATCTATTACTAAAATAGGGCCTGCCTCATCGCACTTAGGAGTTACGCTGGACATACGGATTTCCACGATAGTCCACTCGTCTTAAAATTCTCTGTTTGTTGCCTCCACCGGGGAAAGTAGTAATTACGGCGCCAGTATCCTTCGTCATAAAAGGCTTTTTGTCCGCAAGATGTTGCTGACTCTCGTATTGCTGGGAGAAACCAAGTGGAGAAAAACTTTGGATCTGAAGAAGGTTGTGAAGTTTTTCCAGGAGATTAATAACTCTTGAATCACACAAGGTAGTCCGGCCGAGGGCTTCCAGCGGTATATACCGAGTCGGCACCAATGCTGTTCGGAAATCCCAAGCCAACTAGATGAGAAAACGTTGGAGTGGTGACATCCCAGATACATCACCTGGTTGTCATAGAGAGGCTGTGTGAGATGATTCAAATTGACACTGGTTTACAATAATTGGTATGCGCTTCCATCTGCGCCAAGAAAAGGGAATAGATCGACGCCCAAATTTTCCCCCTTATTGGCAGCAAAACGTTTTCCAGCTTGAGGTTCCTGCTTGTTCAAGATGTCTGCAATCCTGATGAGTTGAACAGGATTGAGAAATGGAGGTCGTTATGTCAAGAACTGAAAACCTGACGAGGTAGTAGCATGCAAAGGTATATCGCAGAGTTTTCTCTTACGCAATATCGAGTTCATGGGTCACTTGTGGGCTCCAAACCTGAATTTTCCCGGAAAATTCTCCTGGCCTATATTCGGATCCGGGGACGGTCAGTCGTACAGGAAAATCTAAATTTTTAACTTTGTCAATGTTCAGTTGGCTGGAGGCCCGAAATACCTTCGCCTTTTCAGAAATACAATTGAATTCTTGTCTCCAAATTGAACACTATCTGGAATAGTACCTGGAATAGGTTGGAAAAGCCGAGATTGCAGGTCGCAATTTTTTATTTCGCAGCTTACGCTAAAAGCCGGTAGCAGTGCCGCCAGCGCTTTTGAATGCTCAGATAAATTGTATCTGGAAGTCTTTAGGTATATTCTCATGCTAAACCACTCAGAAGCCGAGTAGTAATACACTTAAATATGATTTGGCACAGTCACGCAAAACACAGTCATCTTTAAAACTATGACAAAGAGAATACTTTTAAACATCTTTCGGCTGTTTTCACGCCGATCTGCAATATAGGTTTCTCTACATCTGGGAGGTTTCGACTCAGACTTTGCCCATATACGAATGTTCGTCATTAAATCCTTCAAAATTCTTTGGGTTGTCAATGACTCGGAATGTATGAATTTTCGAAAATCGACTTGACCAAACTAAGAAATCCAAGTGGTCAAACAAAATGGTTTATGGTCTTAAAGGCGGCGAAGATCATACTTCTCATATGTGCTCCCAGTGACTTGAACGAAGATTACCAGCCAACTCAACCCCTTGGGAGAAATCTCTTTTTTTCCAAATATTAGTTTTCCGGGCAACTTAACCTGAGCATTAGATTAATTGACACCTCAAGTGTCTCTATGATTGACAACGCGGGAAATAACTGTTTCCGAAATGTATCCGAATTCCGTTCTTATCACCAGAGGACCAAATCCTTCCCTCGATTCTTTGAGCGGATGATTCAAATGGCTGGGTACTGAAAAATGAGCTCTTCAACGAGCTCTATTGGCTGACTCTGAGCGGTATCAGCTGTTTGGGAAAGTTATGAGAAATCCTAAAATTCCTGAATTGACGTGAGCAACTCAGTTGTGTTGGCGTCACCAATAGCTCGCATCTTCGGCGCCTGTACTTTTGCCTTAAATAGGCATGTGATGTATCAGCTAACCAGCTCCATTCAGATAAGGATAAAATACAACATTATTCGGAAAATTCTGAAATTCTCCAGCAATATCGACAGAACCGTACTGCGGCCCAAATTTTTGTCTTTCGGGTGTACCACATGGATATTATGAAGACTTCGAAGAAGAATAATCAAGAGGAAAATCTGACCTACAATACGAGCCGAACTTTTTTCGATTGCTCTAACTTTCGAGATCATGAGCAGAACAAAAAGGAGTTTTTGAAAAAATTACCTCCAATTTCTCCACTGCACCCTTAGTAGAAGCAATCATAACCCATTTGTTGATGCCAAGCTCTATATAAGAGAGCGTCAATATCATAAGTTTGGCATGATAGAGCCCTTCTACATTTTATCAACTACTTCTGCTAATCATATCGGTTCACAATCTTTGAGCCATAGCCAAAGACTCCGTGGAGCGTTTTTGCCTACTATTGAACAACTGTACTTCATTTTAAATGCATAGCATTGAAAGCAATTTTGTCTGTTTTTATTATATTTATGAGCCTGACCTCTGGTGCTCGGTCATTAACCAATTATGGGCAAACCTCCTGGCAGTCATGAAGGCGGCGTGGTATACTTAAAAAGTTTATGCCCGCCACCTCCAGAGCGGGTACTGGACTCATCCGAGAAAATTTTAAAGTTTGAAAATTCTTGCTGCCAATCATCGGTGTTTCCTTTCCTTGCGAATCAAGGTCTACCCGCGAAAACGTGGAGCGGCATTTTCGTCGCGGATGGAACTCTTTGACCCACTCTGAGCGAAAATTTTGCGGCTCTCTGAGGAGTCTTGGCAGCCAGGCGACGCACGTGAGGATGTGGACCCCAGGGCGGAGAGTCGTTCTCTCTTTACTTTGGCAGTGTTGCCAGGAATCACGCCCACGCGACGGATGGTAAAAGATCATATTGACACGCCCCGTGCAATGAGCTCCACTAAGCTACTTCTGCTTTGGCTCCAAAAATCTTCAACAGCTGATACATAGCCACGGTGGACGACCCATATAATAAGACGGGAAGGCGATAAGCGGCGTGATGGACCTCCCCGCTGACTATTTCCCCATTCTTCGCTCAAATTTCTGAGAGTACTCGGAGGGAGATTTAGTTCGTCCACCTTATCTATCTCGCGGATAATTGCAAAACTAGTCTATAACGCCATTCACTTTGTTTGTGATACACCCTCTCCTTTTTACATGGAATGAAACACTAAGGGCACCGCCATCCTCGTCATCCCCTTCGAATTAGTTGGGGACGTCATTGCACATTAACGTGCTCTGGAGGAGGAACTTTCCTTGCTTTCGGGCATGGGGCCTCCTTCCCTGCCCCTACTCGGGCATATTTGTGCATAAAAAGAACTCGACGCCTTGAAAAAGAAGTGGGTGAGCGCTAATACAGGCCCCAGTAGGACACGAATGAGACCAAACTGCATTAATTCAGTTGCGCTATCAAAATCTCTAATCCATGGATCCCATCTCAGCAACATCGGCTGCTCGCGAAGGTCTCGCAACTTTACTCTCCGGCAAGAGTGGTACCTATCTAGAGAGATGTCCGCGTTGAGTGACAGCGATTCCTGAAGACTCTCTTTGATAACAGCTATCGAATGAAGGCTGATGAAAAAAGTTTAATCGGGTAAGAAGACCACCAGATGCTTCTATAGTGAAGTCGGATGCGACAAAAAAGGAACAATCACTAAGAGACCTAATTCAGGATTAGGTTGGCGTTTTGAAGCTAACCTGAAATAAATTCGTCCCATTATTGTAGGACTAGTCGTGAAAAATGTCCATTTAAATGCATGGAAAGTCATAAATGCTAACCGCCTCCGTGAAATGTTCCAAACTCCATCGTGTCGGCAGGATTCGCGCAAAAAATTTGTAATCCTGCATGAGTCAGTCAACGTGGAAATACCCGGATGCTACTGGATTACGCAATATCCCCCCAAAACTCAGAGCATGCAATAACCTTTTTTCCTGAAATTCCTTATAATATATTAGTGTGAGATTCGTAAAGTAGAAGGAAAATGACATATTAACGAGGGAGAGTTAGAGAGGGAGTGAGAAACTCGCCCGCATCGAAAAAACTACTTCCCTAAGTACAAAATTGCAAGCCCAACGGCCAAGCAGGGTGATCCAGCAGGTGATTGCAACTAAATTAGAATGCAACAATGTCCAAACTAGGTAGAAGGGGACGCGTTCACCTCTGGTAGACAGTATTGCATATCGAGGCATGGATAAGCAAAAGTTCAGACTTTACATGAACACATCAATTGCGGGCAAGAAGATGTTTAACCAGAATCCCTCTGAGTGTAATATAAGCCTTTCGTCGCAGTGCCTGCGAAATGGGAATGGTAATGTGTATCAGAAAATGCAGGTCTCGTAAGATCAAATCACCCTCTGGGAAAGAAAACAGAATAGCTCAAAATTGAAAAACTAGCTTAGGCCGGAAACTGGCTCGGTTAGCAGTGACTTTGCAAAAGAGTCGCTATGATGCGAAT
Source organism: Synura sp. LO234KE (assembly GCA_015143735.1). Lineage (NCBI taxonomy): Eukaryota > Synurophyceae > Synurales > Mallomonadaceae > Synura > Synura sp. LO234KE. Next base: position 15,339 of record VKHC01000075.1, on the reverse strand, counting down.
TCTTTGCTAACATCGAGGCAACATCAGCGGGATGAAGAACGGGGTCACCACAGGTGCTGAATCCTCCAGCACGGGCTTTTAGATGTCCGGAATCACTTCCGCCTCTCGAGCTGTTATCTGGCATATGTTTAAGACCGGATAACAGAATTTCAATCGGGAGTCGCGGTTAAGATTTACCGCGCTGGGTTTTTGCGATTCAGGCACTTCCCTTGATCCAAATTGATTTAATAATGCTAAAATCTACTAAATTTAAGCATCAAATTTCTTGGAGACAGTAACTTTTATATTTGGTTGATGGTACTGGTTAAATACTGTAGGTTTAACTAGTAAATTATTGGACTCATGCTAACACGCAGAGTTAGTAGGTAATAGAGTATAAATATCTCATGCATATGCATGTATAATTTAAAGTTCCTCTCTCAGAAACAATAAATCGTTTCTTTGAAACTCAATGCTCTTGTTTTATGTTAACTTTACAAGTGTTGTTACAAAATACTGTGGACTTCACTTGAACATTATAGTTTGCCTATTTGAATACTCTGATGGAGGCACTGCTAGAGTACCAATATCGCTTGTATATGCACGTATAATTCAAATCTCCTCTATCAGAGGCAACAAATGGTCTTTACACAACAAATGGTCATTTGCCTATTCGACTTCGAGGTGCTAGAACGTCATTTTACTATAACGTAATCGATTTTATACAGTAAATGTCAGATTTTTGGAATAGAGTATGCACCTACTGTCTGATTAATAGTGACATATGGACGAATGTTGCCAGAACACAAACTAATCCTCAATGTTCATAAATACAATGATAAAGTTCATAGCTTCTTCCTTTGCGATTCTATACGTTGAGTACGCCATGTATTGATGGGGAGCTTGTGTGATGACGGGTTGTACATAGGGTGCGCACGCGTATATGAATAAAAGACTTTTGGACGCATAAAAGACTGTCCAGACGGATATAGGCTATTTGGTATAATTTCAAGGAAATTCACAATTGCAAGCCTCGTAGCACCGAGTAGAGGGGGGGGCACGTACCCACTGCCACTGGCCTGTTAAGTCCACCACTTCAGAGGTTAATACGCAAATATATCAATTCCTCTACCAAGAGCGCGTGATACGATAAAATAACAGACCACACATGGAGCGCAATACTACAAAGACACAAGGGGAAGCTGAACTCAAATATTCTACTATTACTACTACTAGGGAAAAGTGCAGAGCTCCTATCAAAGAGAAGTCGCCTTTTCACACATAATGCGCGGCACCGGAAGCTGGCTCAATAGGGGAGGTTGCTACAAGCACTAGGCAGATGGAAGGACAAGCAAAGGAAGTAAGTAGATACACACGGGTAGCTTTTCAAGAGGATAACGTCAGCGCTCATGAAGACCAATGGAGCAGGTTTGACCGAATATGGCCGCATCTAGACGTAGTGGCTGTGTAATTTTGCCAGGGGAGTCCACGTATGTTGTGATTAGGTAGCCTTCGTACAAGATATAGCCTTTTGGAGCATATCGCCCCCTCGGGAGATGGCCAAGCAAAAGAAGATCCAGGATAGGTAGCAAACTCTCATGAGAGATGATAACGCTCGAGATAGGGGAAAGTTTCTGAAGAATAAGTATGCAGCAGTATTCAAGCATGGCAGCCGGGTAAAACTAAATTGTTCCGAAGTCGCAGAAGGAGTTAAGAAATAGATTCCTTTTGAGAAAATGCAAATAATTGAAATGACAATTTAAATTTCAGGCTTGCGGATCGCGTTTTATTTGTTTCGTAATGAATCTTACAAACTTCACTGACTCCCAGGTGTTCCTCAGCTGGGCATATCCGAACCATTAGGAGCACGTATACGTCAGAGCTGTTTCAGGGAAGCATTGCGCTCAAATGTGGTCGCGTAAATCGGATATCCAAAGAGCAGGGCCAGTGGTTCTGAAAGTATAGGATTCGGCTGGAGAATTGACATAGAGAGGTTCACTGGTATGACACACCCAGCATAGGTATTCCAGGTATCTGTAATTGCGCGATATCAAACCCATAAAGGTTTCAATTAAAGTAGACTGGAGTCATCTTAACGAAAGCGCAGTGGGAAACAATTGAATAATACAAAGAAAATAACGTAAGCTGCTAGGCTGAGCTGAGTTTTTTAGCTGTGAGGACGTTGAACGCCGGATGGCCTTGAGATAATTGTAACTTGTAGCCCACCCGTATGCACGCACACAGAAACATTCAAAGATAGGGATCGAATATATGTATTCTGCCCCCGGGCGACTGGCCGTAAATGAGACTGGAATATCCCTCAGACGTCGTCTCAAAGGTGTGAGCCTAAGACTGCTGAAAGATGTTGTATGCTATCTAAGCACAGAAAATATTTGACCATCTCCATTTGTTGCGAGAGGCAGATTAAGTTGATTGCATTGAGTACGTAGCAGAGCTCCAGCATTATATGTTGTAATAATAAGCAGAATAGCTGAGAGATGGAGACATCTCTGAAAGTGCTTGCTCTTTACTGTACCCCAATGGAGCCATTTCGCCAACTTAAATCTGAGAAGTTAATATCTCGCGATTTGCTAGAATAGAGAGCTGTTTGCTAGATGGTGTAATGAGAAATTACTTCAAGGATAACTTTGCTGGAGGGCGCCGAGATAGCTGAGATTGAGGCTGTAAGGTGCATATGGCTAGAAACAGAAGTGTAAGTCTTGGAATCAATTTGGACCAGACAGCAACTTTGAACTTGGCAAAGACCGGAAAATATTCGATTATTTTGAAGGCGGTAAGGCTGTTATTTTCCTATAAGTCGGTGGCATCAGGTTACAGCATACTTATTGGAGATAGCACTGATACAAGCCTTACTCTCAGGAGGCGAAGCTCAAGACTTGTGTGATTGCAATTCTACAGGGACCAAACTTGAGGTTTCTTCCTGAGCTTTCTATTTTCAGAAAGGACTTATACCCAGCTTTACTCACAGAAAGCAATAGCAAAACTCTATTGGGACCAGTTTAGTAGCTTCTTTTTAAAACGCTAATTTTCAACCTGGATACTGAACTCGTTCCGTGGTCCGCTCCATTTATCTGGAAAGCAACACTAGAGACCTCTTGAGCCCTTGCAAGATCACGATGTTTTAAGATTTCGTAGTTCTTGGACAAAACTTGATCTTTTGTTTGCACAAATTTTTTAGCTTAGGTTAACGCACCAATTCTCCCCAGGCTCCCCAGAATCGATAGAGAACCACATTGCCGGAGCCGCCAAATATAATAACAAATTTGCAAAAACCTTTAGCGACGACAATTTATTTCAAAATTAAGTATCTTGTCCCTTTTCGGGTTTAGTTGGCTCGACGTTTCAATACTTCTCATAAGCAGCCAATTCACTGATGAGATTGTGATGCAATAATGAAATCACAAGGCTAGGAGTGAAGAAATTATTTTTTGGCACCAAAATGAAAGTTTTGCATGGAGCAGTTTTCATTACTATTGCGGATAGTCATTTCAGACTGAAGGACGTAGTTTCTATTTCTAGATGTTATCACTGGTGCTTTAACTGTAACTTCACGTAAATATTCTATTCTATAGGGAAACCAGTTATATTCCCTTCGCCATCACGAGAGCTATTTTCAAAAGGTTAGATTGTCCGGTTCTACATGTTGCAGTTTTCAATTTTTCAGAAATGAACGAAGCCGGGGGCCATAACACTTGCGCTTCAGAAGACTTGGGGAACATTTATCTAATTGCCCTTTAGGGAATTCAAGGCAAAAGTATTTGTGATTGGGACGAAAACCGCCACACGTTTTTAAAACTCAACAGAAGCGATTATTTTGCCTTTATAGAATTGACAATATCATCCTAACAAGGTAGTGAACGTAAACTCTAGTTGAGATCGCAATCCATCACCGAATAGTATCCCTATCCTAGCTAGCCCAGGGTTGTGTGGCGCCTGCTGACACACTCGAAGATTCAAATTTACGAAGCTTCTATCAGCATCCCACGCGAATTCCATGATCTGTAGGAAGACGCTGCACAGCCAATCGCCCTGGCTGCATCAAACTTTCCGTGGGTCGACCCACTGGCTGTCGAATCGTTGAGACATACCAATGAGATTCATCATGAATCAGAAGTCCGACCCTGAATCTAAACCCAGCGCCAGTCATCATCGTCAGAATGAAGCTGGCAATCATCTTAGCCTGCTTCAATCTAACTTAACCCTGCAGGTGTAATCTGAATTGCGATAGATGTGAAGCAATAATCAGAGAAGCGTTGGAATTTGAAACCGGAGCAGTGAATCGAAATTGAAATATTGGGGCATAATTGCGGTAAAAACATATAGAAAAATTTTACTTAGGGCCGATCAAAATTGCTGGGCGAAATAACTTGGCAAAACCTTCATGTCGCGAACTAATTTTTTTTCTCTCAGAATTATGTTGGCTAGGGGCCTGGATCACCTTAGCCTTAAAGAATAGCCTTATTTCTGGTTCAGGCTGAAGATTCCAGTTTTGCTGTGCTCGATTAACCATTTAGCAGCTCACGCTAAAAGCCAGGAGCAGTGTCGACTGCGCTTTGGCAAGCTTGAACAGTACAAATTTTATCGCTAAACTTCCCTGAAGCGGGGTAGTTAAAGACTTAGTTATATTTTGTTAAGCAACACAAAGCACGTTATTAACACTAGTCGCACCAAGAAATTTGTTCTGATGAGTAATCAAAAGGCTGGCATGTTTGTCAATGCAAAGCTTAAATTATTCCATACCAACCAGTCTCAGGGAAGATTCCGCGAGATCACACGGAGCTTGGGTGCTAGCGAGGGTTAACGAATAATGTCAATAATCGGAACGACAGCATTTGAAATTCAAATGGAAATGAAAAAATTCCTTGGGAGCGAAAGATCTTGGTGATAGACGGAGAGGTGTTCAGATCCACCGACCGAAAAATTTATCCTCCGTCAAATGCGCAGAGTCTCTAGTCTACCTCATCGTTCGCATTTATAGGGAGTTTGCGATATTGGTTAATTAAAGTAATTACAATTATTTTCAGTATCGCCAGGGGCTAAATTCGGTGGCAGAGGATTTGTAAACTTAAAATACGTCTGTTGAAAATGGTCGAAACCGACGAAGATTTATGACAGCCTAATTTTCAGCACATAATTTACATCTGGATCAAGCGAAATACTTGTAGGAAAGTTTGTTTGAAATAATCACGCCTCTCAAAGGTAACTAGAAGTAGTTCCGAAAAATCTAACATCTGAATTATTCTGGGGAGGCAAAGGTAAGTTCACTACAAAATATGCCTTCTAATACGAGCCCTGAATTTATCAAATGGCGAACCCCGTGACCGCGATATGGGATCGGGAGGCGGCCTCCTGTGAGAGCGTAGGAGAAGCCTTCATAATAAGTACGCGTCGACGTTTCCAAATACACAACCCCCGGGAGACGGCATTCCTGGCAAAGAAGTACCGCGAAGCATGGCATGATCGAAAGAGGACACAAGAGCACTGATGCATGGATCGAAAATGCTGGTCTCCACATCAGCGCGCAGAAAACCGTGGTTATCCATTCAGGGTTATCCACGGTACCGTAATTATCCATGGATAATTCGGTATGGTTAATAAAATAGGGTTAACTACGGATGTGCATTATCCATGTGGACCTCCCCATGGATAACCACAGCTAGCTTGGATTAGTCCGTGGATAACCTTATGGATAATCACGGTTAGCTTGGCTTAGTCCGTGGATAACCACGGTTAGCTTAGATTAGTCCGTGGATAACCTTATGGATAACCACGGTTAGCTTAGATTAGTCCGTGGTTATCCTCCATGGATATCCACCGTATTATACTAAGTATAATCACGGAGTATAATACGGCGTGGATAAGTCGGTTCCACGCCCGTGGATATCCTATGGTTATCCACAAGGATAACCATGACTTTTCAGGTATAATGCGGAGTATAATGGTAGTATAAAGTCGGGGTATAAACGGTGTGGTTATCCATGGCCAAGTTTTGTGCACTGATGCACGTCAAGAGAGATCAGGTGGGCAGAGGAGAAGACCAACACTTGTAAAAAGACTACCTGGAACAGAATAGTTTTCGTCGAAACGTAAATTAAGTGGCGGAGAGAACACGTTCTCTACAGTTGAGAATTCCGGAAATAGTTCTGGTTTGAGATCCCGCAGCGCACACAAAGTAGTCTCTTTTGCAGGCATTACCCAGCCAAAAGTGTTTTGCCTTAATGCTTGCCTCCCTCGTGGTCAATCAATTTGCGATTTGGCTAAACGATGGACAGATGTTGAGTCCACTGTTATCAGTGGAGAAAGGGGGAGGCTGCCTTGTTCTACCTTCCCACAGTAGTCGAGGTACAGCCGACAAGGCTGAAAATTCTGAGGATTTACCAAAGCGTTCCAAGGGACTCTGCCTGGGCTCCCAATGAAGTTAAGTTGTAGTCCTAAAGATAAAACATCTGAGCAGGCCTCGCGTCCATGAATTTCTGTCGCTGGCGAGTTGTTTGAAAATCAACAATCTGAGGTCATCCTATAGTTTAATATTTCCGCAATAGGAGCGGGAGGAGATTGAGAGGACATTTGAAATAGAAGTGCGGTCAGGCAAACCCTAATATCACCCCGTAAACGTGAGTCCCGGATGTCCACCGGGACCACTAGATCAAAGAGTGGGCTGCACTGTTATCCTCCTTGACCGTAGACAACTTTTTGCGCGAGGTCTCTTTGTCTTTCCAAGTGGTGGGCCAGGCCGAATGTGCGGATCGTGGGAGGGTGCTAGTTGTAAATTATGAGCTCTGCATTTTCTTCTAGAAAAGACCCACGCCACACCTAATCCAATGTCGCCACAGAAATTCTCCAAATCTGGCAGAAATTTTCTTTCGGAGCGCCATAGAAATTGATTGTAGCGCGATAGAAACTACTTGGGAAATCGTCCACTGCGCTGGTATCATAAGTGTAGTACCACCTTTCTCGTCCGACGCAGAAAATTATCCTGAAGACTGATCGGGTGTGAAAAACAGAAGCCATAGCTCCTCCTGATTTCCGAAAGGAGAAGGGATCATATTTTCATGTTTTTTTTGCAAAGCAGCATCTCGCGGAAATGTTCTCGCGTTTGAAATTACCGGATATTATTGGATTGCCCCAACTTTAAAACCTTGATCCGGAATACAGGTTGAGAAGTTGAATATCGAGGTATCTTTGGCAACGCAATTTGGCGATAAACTTTAATTTGGGTTAGAGTGCTCTGGTGATTCAAATCTGAACTATGTTGACCAAAATTCACAGCTAAGATTGTGTTGAAGTTGATGTAAACTTTTTATCTCCGTCAGAATTGAGTTAGCCATTGCGCTGGTTTACCAGAGCCTTAAGAAACAACCCTTGATTTCTTTCCCGAAAACAATTCAACTTAATTTTATGGATTGGCAATCGCATAAGCAGATTGGTGAATAATTAATAGCTATATATAAGGGGACACACTTGCCAGCCCCGGGGGAGGACACTTCTAGTAAACAAACAGCACGCATGACACCGCAACGACGTGAGGTAAGACAGTTCTAAAAAGACGATTGATGGTAACAGGGACACGGTATAAACCATGAAATAAATAATTCGAGAAAGCAACCCACCACGCCGACCTAGACTATGAAGGTAAAATACCAGAGAACAAAAACCGCAAGAATTTTATATCATTCAGAAGTTGTGGCGGCTCCCCCGTGAGATTCCGGCGCATCATGTAATCCTCATAAGCCTCTGCAGTCGCCCAGATCACATGAAGGGATCCCTCGACTTCTACATCCTTCAAGATTCTGAATTTTCGGTCGAAGACAATGTCTCTTAACTACGGTCCGATTCTGACTTCGCTAAAGTTTCAGGTTTATCCTGAACAGCCAGACTCGATAACATCGGCATCGAAGAAGGAGAATTCTTTTTACGTTGGATATTACCTGGCCTGCTAACTCCATAGAGTAATCGACGGAATCAGTTCTTTCGGCGCTTCGAATTCCGGGAATCATTCATATGAGCCTCTCACCGCAAATATATTCTGGATAAGAATATTGTGCAAGCTGTCCCGGATAATATTGTATATTCAGGGAGGATGTCTTATTCTACTTATGCGTGCACCACGGAACTAGAAATTCTGGTTTGTCCAACAGTCTTGCTTGAACATACCCTACGTGAGCGTTCATCAAATTCTTTTGCAGAAACGAATTATCGGACACTTCTCGGATCATCAGCGTGTTCCATACATGGTCGTCAACCCTTAGTGGTATAAACTAGTCGGATTCGTGGCGCAAGACTAGATCGCGACCCGCCTTCGTCTTCGGAACCAAGCATTTCATGCCTCCTTGCCCCCGGTCACGCTATCAATCATGCTGGGGGAACTAGAGTGTCGGTGCCGGTGCCGCACCGCTCTGTGGAGTATTCAGGAGACTCGTAAAATGTTGCAGCTGTAATAACCCCAAAATATCGGAAGCAGAAGGAACTTTCCGCTTGAATACTGTGACTGAACCAAAAATCTGACGACGTAAAAGTTGGCAGATTAAACATCGAAGAGTTGAGCCACAGCAACATCGCGAAGAGTTCAGGCCAGGAGTTGATGTCACTTGTGCTCCAAACCTGAATTCTTGCGCAAAACTAGCTTGACCTAACTTCTGATTAGAATATGGTTGTTCACGAGAATCAAAATTTTTACCTCTCTCATGATTGAGTTGGCTGGAGTCTGGATTTCCGTGGCCATAAGAAATTCCTTGGCTTCCTCGTACTTGACGTCACTTCTATCTTGGATAGGTTGGAAAAGTCGGATTTGCTACTAGTCGATTTTTGATTTCGCAGCTCACACTAAAAGCCGACACCAGTGCCGCCAGCGCTTTTAAATACTTAGATAAATTGGATCTAGAGGCCCTTAGGCGACATGTGAGACAGAACTAGTACCCAGGCGCAGCCGAGTAGTAAAATATAAGGTACAGTCACATAAAACGCGTTTTTAAAGCAACCCTTGGAATTCTTATTTTGTGACGGTCGATATGCGGGAGAATTAGTAGATTCTGGTTGTTTTACTGTTCAGGATTTTCAATTTCATTGCAAATTCTAAAACCTGGAGCGTGGTGTCGCTTGCGCTTGCTTAGTAGTGTTGAAAGCTCAGAAAATTGTACCTTATGCGCATTTACAGGCGAATGAACTCAGAAGCCGAATAATAAAACTCTGAAATATGTTTTGGGACAGTCACACAACACGCGTTTCAAAACTATTTCGAAGCTGTGGTGGCCGCTAGTAGTATGATCCTCACCACTGTGATACTCACCACCAGGAGCCAGTAGTATGATATCTGCTACACATCACCATTTCGATGGGATATCGTAGCTCCAACTTGTTGTTACTGCTTATGTGTAAACAAAATTGCGGATAACACTTGATTAGTAGATATACTACTAATTGTCGTGAGGTATAATTGTTTCTCACCATCTGCGCTCATCCTCTTCCACGGTTCTATTAATCTCTACTACTAGGTAATTAAGGTGAAAATTCAGTGGCCTACATAGAACTTTAAGCAAAAAACTAAGAGAGGAATAGAAAATGGATAGATGCCGCTGATCAGTCGTACTGCAATAGCTGCCGTATGTTTTAGTGATACAAGGTGCGATCGTGATTCTACGGCTAACTGAAAAGACTAAACTGCTTTACAACAGAAAAGGCGTAATTTCAAGCTATAATTTTTCGCACAGTTTACACTTATTATAGCTGTGTTTTATGCTGAAAAATATTTTTCACGCAACATCCATAAAACAAGCACTGATAACAGGTGATAACGCGTGAACACTACTAATAAAAAATCTATATTTTTAATCGCAATAATAATCAACATCTTCATCTTTAATTATCACATAACCTTGAACTAAATAAATCATTCTAGTTGCACAGATATAAATTTAAGATTTAAGTCATACGGATTTATTGCAAGTGGGCGAGGTTCGGGGATATCGCGAAGCATTAGAACCTCGCATATATCTCCGCGTAAGATGAATGCACCGACCTATATTGCCAAACACTCCAGTTTCCTAGGAAGCCGCGCACTGATTCCCTTTTCCGGACCAAAATTACCACGATTTGGTCGCGTCATTATGCCTTCCCAGGATATTTTGAGTTGGCTGTTGCGTAATTATACAGATCAATTAAAGCTCACCAACAGTAGTGTGTGATGCAGGTGAGCCATTTTCTGGGTAAGCGATTATCGACTTCCGTCAATAATTTGTATGTTGCTTAGAGCCAGCCTTCTGAACCCTCTGGCCATCATACCAGCGGTAAATAGTTGTAACCCAAACTTGCGTGGCCTTACTTACCTACAAACTTTTCGTGCAGGTCGCTGGACGAAAGAAGAACATGAACTTTTCATCCAAGGACTACTTATGTACAAGAAGAATTGGAAGAAGCTTAAGGAACACATCAAAACTCGAACTAGTGCTCAAATAAGGACCCACGCCCAAAAATACTTCGAGAAACTCAATCGACATTCTGCAAAGAGAGCGTTAGCTCAAAATGCCCCAGCTGGAGGATTCGTCGATCCGGTAAGTTTCCTATTAGTCAGTTTTACGCGTTCTTATTCTTTCTGCGCAGGAGTTTGAGTTTCACCCCTTCAAGCGGCGAAACAGTAATGATATCGAGGAAACTGTGAGTTATTAGTCTATTGACAATATAAGTACTGGGAATGACGCACCAAAACCCGCAAGGGACGTGTGGTGTTCAGTAGTCCCTGGTCATTCACGATTTCTGATTATGTATAGTTAGTGTTGTTCTTTTCCCACATTCGTATATCACAAGACGTAACTTTTTCTTTGTTTCTCAGTCCTCTTCGTGTTCCTCGGAGTCTTCACCAAACCTTCATCTGCCAGGAATCACGAGTAACGGTCATCAACTCGGCACAAGTCCAAGCTCGATTACTGGCCTATCTAAATCGTTCTCGGACAGTTTCTTTCAATCAAACACCCTCGATATCTCACTGGGAATCAAAGTGGAGGTAACAGAGAACCAGGGGAACTCGTCAAAGATATCGAAATCGTCGTCTAGCTCCCTCCCTCGCGGATTGTATGTTTCCGGATTAAGTCGAGACTCTTCCTCACTCTCTTCGTCATTCACATCCGCGCTACACACGAAAGAGTTTACAGAAAAGTCTCCTTTTATTGCTGGACATCATCCTAATAAACAGCATCCGCCGACCTTCGGGAGTGTGGTGAACTTGCCGCTCTCTGTCAGCACGTCGGTCTCCCTGCCAGCCACCGACTTCTCTGAACTCTGCTTGGATCAAAAGAGCGACTTCGTTGATTATGACGACAAATTCTCGGATTATGACTTCGAATCTGTTTTATTACAAAATGGCAACGGCAGCCTTCCATGTTGGGATTTGCAGAACAATTGCAGCAGAGGCCACACCGACGGTGACTTTGAGTTGTCTCACAATCGAGGCACTAGAATGACTACAGTAGAGGCCGTCAGGTTCCCCTCTTCCACAAGCGCCGCTCCTGGATTTCGGTTTGACGACATGGCGGACTTGTGTGGACCAGGATGCGTGGGGAGTGGCAACGGTCACTCCAGGGTACCGCCTGTATTGCCATCTTTGAACAGTCACACTCAGGCGCCAGACTATTTATCCCTTTCTGAGGTATTTTCAGTCGGTGGTCTGGATGGGTACTATTTGGGTGGTAGTGCGGACTCTACTTATTCCATGGGCAGTTACCGAGGAAGATCACCTCTACCGCATTGCGTAGACTCTGCCTTATCCTCCATGCCTTCGGTGATTCCCGAGCTATCAATGGACGGTCTGTGGAGCGAATCTGGATCTATGCACAGCCAAGATATAATGGATGGTGATGATAAAGACACTTTTGAAATACTCCAGTTGCTCGAGGAGATAAATGTGCCGGTTTAGCGAATTCTCCTCGAATGCCCACCTAGTAGTGTTGAATATATCTTTGTTTTACCGGAGAGCAGTCAGTGGGTGCTTTGCGTAGCATATGCTGCTCTATTCACAGTTAAGAACTCTCGTCGTTTATGCAGGAGTTGTATTGATGTAAGGAAGGTGAAGATATACTGGATCCTGTTCTTCTCAGATTTCTTGAGGAAATGCCAGTGCTGTTTAAGGAAACAATAAGGTAACCAACCTTACCCACTCTTGATAGTTGCCCTCAATTCTTAGTGTTATTTCTTGATATTGTAATCATTAATTCTACTTTGGGTCCCTATAATCAATCAGCTTTCCGAAAATCAAATAGGTCGTTTTTACCAAAATGACGAAGATGTCAGACGATGAGAACGAGTCACCAAGTGAGAACCGCCACTTGCACCTCGCTCTCGAAATCCTTCCGCTCATACCAGTAGAAATCTACTCCGCGACACCGTACCTCCCGCCCTCGTATATCGGCTGCCTCGGCTCCGCCCAGTCCATGTCTCACGTCACCCGAATGTGGACTGTTGTTCAATCTGACCCGACATGTCTACATGGCCGTCAAAAAAGTACCGGCTTCTTTGTCTCCGCCCCCTCACTAGGCAGTAAGAAATCATAGAGGGGTCCATCTCATTTAGCTCACCCTCGCCGCCACCTCCGACCACAAATCCTGAACATCCAGGAGTCTGTACTGTGCCAGCACTCTGGACCAATCGCAGACTCCGGCTCGGTACTTCTGATGGGAATTCGTTGTGCTAATTGGGATCGTCAGGCCTCGGACGCGCACACTACTAACGTTGGCTTAGTGCTACATATAACTGATTTCTCTTTGGTACAGTCCTTACGGGCCTCTTCTGCCTCTTTCCTCAGCGAGGTTTGGCTCCATGAAACAGTGCGGCGCTGCTCCTCCGTCCATTTCTCTGGTTTACAGCAGCCTAAGTCTTATCCTCCTGGTGCATACACACCCACGGAGCTGGGTATGCATCTCTCGCACTCCTCCACCCAGACCGGCATTTCTCCCATGTCGTCCCTGCGTACGGCGCATGGGAACTCAGATAGCCTGGGTACCTCATGAACCATCCATACGCTGACGAAATGCTTCCCGAACGATGCCCTCTGCAACACATGGACGACCTGACGAGACCTCTTTACGGGTGAACCTCTGCTTTTTCCACTCGAAGAGTGGGTACAATGTCTCCAGAAGATTCACGGCCACCGTACGTGGGACCTCAACCAAGCCCGTCACCTTGATCCCCAGACCTGGGAGGATATGACCATGAGGAATGCGTCGAAGGCACTAGAATTGCAATTGCTGCCGAAAGGCTCCCGGAGTTACTATGAAAAACTTCTACGTGTACGCAATTGGACTGTTGGACACAATTCATTCAGCACCAACGGGAGCCGATCTCCTAAAATGCTCGCTGTGCGCCTCGTCGGATAGGAGGAAGGACGACACCAAGGACCATGTTTCTTGCCCATGTCCTCATCCTGTGCTCCGTCAGCGCTGCACTGCCTGCAACGAACACCTCGAGCGGTACCACACCACCACTTACTTCCCAAGCTCATTCAGCTTGTTCTCTCTCCGGCCAACCATGTATTTTTCTCGGAAACTAGACCGCTTTCCACTTGCAGGCACTCTCAACAATCCTCTTTATCGGAATCCTCTGACGCCATTACTGCTGACTTGGTGGACGCTTCCAGAACACTCTCTTAAACGTGTCGACTACACTGATACTTCACTTTGGGAACCAGTCGTCACAGACTCTGCAGCGACCAACTGGGTGGGGGCCACTCGCCCCTTGTTGGAGAAGTCATTGCGATTTATCATGCTTTAAAGCGACTTTCCCCTGACACCAAGGCCCTTGCCCCTGCGACCCCGCGACGAGTTAATCTCATCACCGACAGTGAGTACTGCGTTCGCCTTCAGGACAACTCGATCAAGGCCCGCTCCAACAATCCGACCATTCAACGCGTTTGCAATTTCCTCCAAGGCGTACACCGGCATCATAAACTGTCCACCTCCTGGATTGAAGCAAATACAGGCGTGTCTACACCGGAAGCTCTTGGGAACGCCACCGCGGATCGACTTGCGGCCGTGGTGTTCTGATTCCCCTAGCGCTCTCTCGCAACCGGACCTCGCTGGGCGCTGTCACATTCGTCCGCGTCACTTGTCCAGTCCAAATGTCCCTCTCGGGCGCATGAACCCATCGGTGCACCTTTTGCCATCTGTAGCAATCCAATCTGTAGATTTTTCAATAAAATCTTTATTTATACCAGATTCATCTGGTGCTTTCATAAAAGCATCTTTAGAAATGCATGCGCTGAAAACATCACCATCTTAAAGATTTGATATCGCCAGATGTAGCATGGTGCTGCAAAAGCAACAAATTTAAAACGTAAAGCATCCACCTTTCATATGGGCGCAACATGAAGCAACCATCTTCATGGCAATCTTTTCGTTTTGGACTTATATAATTTTTATTTTTACCAATCAAATACACATCTGATCCACGTTCTTGATTGCCCTAAAACAAGCGAAATCAAAAATTAATGTATTATGGAACGGAAATGTGCTGAAAAACGAAGGTCGGAAAACATGAAAAGGAATTTGGAATTTCAGAGACATATAGAACTAATTATTGGTACATCGTCAAAAGATGCTTTTACTAAGTAATAAAAAATATTTTTTCAACAGAATCTCAAAGTTAGGTCAAGGATATCGCACAAGCGCGAGATCCTCAAAATCAAATGGAGATGAAACTCAAAACAAAAAACAAATTACTGAATAATATCAATCAACCAGATTCTCAGAACGATTGGTCAAACATTTTAATGACCAAAAAATTGACAAGAATATATTTGGTGGAGATGATGACATAGCTGCCCGCCCCTCTCGAGATCCCCGTCGTTCTGTGCTGAGCTCTTCTCGACGGCCCAACGCACCCTTCTGCACAGGCTAGCCAGTGTGCGTCGTGCACGTTATACTCTTGCTCCAGTCTTTTTAGTGCCCGACGGCATCAGGGACCTTATGGGGGACTACTTTCCCTTGTCCGGGTGTAGGCACCCGGAGCTCCCCACTCGGTCACGGCGGGACTTGACAGTTGGTCCATGGGGAGCAGTGGTTTCTTCGGTTTGGGGTGCGACTTGGTTTCACTTTTGGGTCAAAGAAGTAGTATTCCTATTTATCGCACAGCAATTGACTATAAGATTTTCGGCGATGTACTCCGTTCTTGTTGCCACTGCAGCTCCCTTTTGCTGGCTGGATCACCTTCAGTAGACTACGTCGGAAGGTGGTTAGTCTAGTAGTGTCGGAATAGTAACTCTAGGATGCTAGCTTAGGCCAAAATAGTCAAAGATCTTAATCACCTTAGATTTAATATTAACTGAGAGGAAGTGAAGTAAATGTCAACGTCAGCAAG
>VKHC01000074.1:6533-18304 GCA_015143735.1 Synura sp. LO234KE | reverse complement strand
TGGAGTAGCCGTCAGGTAACTCGAAATTTGAGGCTATTTGGTGGAGAAATAGTGACATTTGGTGTTTTCGCTATTTTGGAGCCTAAATTTTGGAAGTTGATACACAGAGGGAGTTGGTTTAAAATTTTTTGGGAAAATGCTTAGTTACTGATCTGAATATTATACCCCAAGTCTGGAAATGCCGTTTCTGTTCGCTTTTGCCATCGAAATTTTGGAAGCTCCGAATTGTCATGCCTTGTAATTTCTGTGACAGAAGGTAATTTCACATTTACTTTACATGAAATGAATTTTTTTCCTGTTTTCGTGTAGTGCTTCATGAGATATACTATTTTGAGTTTGAAGTTGTTATTTCGAAATTGTGTTAAAACTTGAAATTTAATGCCTATCACGTCTGCGTGTCCGCACGTTTTGGATACGCTGTGTTTGCTTACGTGGCTAATTTAGTTGTTTCTGGCTGCAATCTATTTTCAGGCACTGAGCCCAATATCTGTGTTGTTAGCGAGTAATTGTTGCAATTAGTTCTCTTGTACTTGTACCAAGTGGCTGCAATTCGTCATACTTACAAAACTCAGAAGTTGTTTCGACAAGTCAGGGATTGGTGATCAGAGAGCTTAGATTGAGGCCGAACTCAATTAGTTACGAGCATATTCCATATCCAGAACTCCTAGGGAGTGTGAGTTCGACACACGGCAGGGTTTGTCACGTGTGTATAAGTCGTGCGAATAACGGCAGCAAGACGAAATTATACGAGCATGAGCTAGTAGACAGGTATATGTGGCAGTGACAGCGTAGCAGAACGTTCAGGAAGCCCAAAGGGACTTGGAGTCAGAAGATGGAGTGACGCCATTAGGCGGTAAAATGCAAGGTGAATAATCTTAACTCTAGGCGAGACCTTGCGATATGCCGCTGGGATGGCAGCTTGTGCGTCTAGAGCAGTTTTAGACGTTTTGAGGCGAATCTGAGGTCAAGTCAACGATTTACAGCTGTTGTGAAGCGTATATGAATTGATTATATGATGATTTTGTGTGCAGGGAGATACCTGCAGTCGCTGGTCGTCTTGTTATGCAGAGCCTTGTTATCAAGTAGGGTAAATAAATCAAAAATAAATTATTTTTGAGTAGCAAATCAAGACTCGTATATTGATTCGAAGTGAAGTTACCGAAATGATACCGGAGCCATACGTCAAAATCGGGAACATTTCCATCATTGTCCGGGGTAAGATGTGGGGATACTGGTGGATCAAAAAGGAAACAGTGTCGCAAACTTATTTCCATATACAGGGCAAATTTCGACAGAAACTAAATGCAGGATTTACAAAGCATCTGACAATACAGGAAAATTGAAATTTCATTTAAATTGGTGGAGGACATGTGAAATTGGGTGCTCTCGCAGTTTTCCAATATCAAAATTTGGAAGTTATTCCACGACGAGAGTTGCTATGAACCTTTTGGGAAAATTATTAGTTCTGGACTAAATGATATAATTCAAAGAATTTCTCTATTTCTTTTTATTTCTTGAGTTTTGAAATAGTTGCTCCAGCATGATATTGCCGTGTGAAAGTTAGGAGGGTCAAATTTGAGATTTCTACTATGATATGGTAGTGTTATTTTTACTTGACCAAAAATTCTTTATTTTTGTTGATTTGGTGGACTGCCTCTTGAAATATCCCCCTGATCTTAGTTTTAATATTTTTTTTAAAATTGCAACAATTGTCACCTCATCTGTGTCTGCACGTTCGTGGTTACGCCACTGACGTTTTGGAAAGGAAATTTTTGGTATTGAGCCTTGTATTGAAAAATTCTGCTTTAGCATTTCGTTTCTAAACCACTATGCAACCAACTCTGGTGGCCTGAACTTAGTAGCGAATGCAACCTCAGATATTGTTTCTGAATTAAGTAGTCGTAGAAAGGTTTCATTAAGTATACGTCGAAAGTTGTTCAAGTAGTCAGGATCACAAGCTGCTCCACCTGCTGTACTGAAATCAGATTTGGTTGTATTGCGGGTTTTGTCAAGTCTGGGATATTGTCCTCAATATATCTGTGAACATATATAAGTCCGCACCAACACTAACAATCTGGACACTGTTTGATTTCTCGGATCACAAGATGCTCCACCAATGCAGAAATCAGACGTAGTTGCATTGGGGATTTCGCCAGGTCTATGAGTCGTCCATAGTCTGTGAGCTTATATTGGTCTGGATTCTGTTCAAAATATTTATTTTGGTTCACCTTTGAGACTTAGCGAAATGACCACTTCCCTACGGAAAACGTGAAGTGAGTCGATGTTGGGCCTATGGGGCCAATTGAATAAAATACTCAACGACCATATCATTCACTAAGCCGTTGTCGAACTTGCTATCTAATCATATATTGTAGCTTGAAATCAAATTTCTTGTTGCTGTTAGTAAATCGAGATGCTGTTGGAGAATCCACTTTTATCTTTCGTCGATGGCTGTGAACTCTCCATATTGTTGTTGATATAATGCGTAGCTCCGTGCAATCAGATCCAGCATTACATAGTTCAGGTTTTTAAACGAAGCTGATAATGAAACCGCTGGCTTTAGTAAATGAGCATGAGCAAGATTTTTTGATCGGGTCTTGAGGCGTATATCACTAGGTGGAGGAAATTGTCGGGTTCAAACTGTCGTGTTAAAACTGTGGGTGTCTAGACTAGTTCGAAGTATCCCGCCATGTGTCCTCACTCAGCGCGAGAATTCGCTACTACTTGCTGGTCTAATAAGTTGTCAGCCTAGCTGCAACCTATCTTGCAACTATTACTACGACTATCATTCCGACAGCTCCACTGCTCACCCGACCCCTCGGTAATGGGCTAGCTACTACCAACTTTATTCCTGATTTGAGCGTAAGATAATTCAGTCCTAATGCTGTCGGGCGTGCTTGTTAATACTCTAGGCATCATCTCCGAAGTCCATTTCCTCTGTAGGGGGGAATCAGCACGATGATGAGAATTATACAGAAAAGTAGTGGACTGGCTGTGCGGCGAATTCATCCAATTAATCTCAACTAATTTGCACGATTTCTCGAGTCAGCACACTCAGCAGTCGGAATTGCCTATCGCCTAAAGCATCACTCTATTCCATAGCCAGGCGTACACACCCAAGTGTAACAATTCAGCAAAATTGATTTCCCTCCCACGGAGAGATCGCCACGAGTTGGTCACAGTACAAGTGTGTGTGCGGAGTAAAATCTCCTGATATCCTTCTTAGAACAATCACCACACGCCGAGGAACAGGACCGTCTCCCGCGGACCATCTTGCAGGCGTTCCTGCCATTCTTGAATAGAGAGGTGTTGTCCGATTACAAGACGGCGTCCGTGACGGCGAAGGACTCCCGTGTACTCACACTACGCCAAGTACGACATATCGAGGAAGTGAAGTAATTCCTCCTGCGTACTATTATAAGCGTCAACTTCAACTCAAAGTTGAGATAATGCTTCAATTAACACTTGAAAGTTTTATACAGTACTAGTATATCTAAGGGCGTACACATTATGCGGCTGGTACGATTCCCGCCACGTTTTTCAAACTATGCCTGAGCACTCAGACACCAGCCAGGTGGAATTCGTCGTACATAGGAGTAATATAATAGATTTCATAGACATCCTTTAAGTTGTTAACCACTGCTGAGTACCCAGCACTTAGTTAGCAACTGTGATCAAGTCTTAGATGCTTAGTTACACAGCTGCTCCTTTAGTTATAGCCACGACCGTTCCTCGTTTGCACGCTTCCTCAGGGCCCTTTCCAAGAGCGCTCCCCCATCCTGAATGGGGCGATACGCTGTCCTAGCTTGCTTAAGGGCTCCTAGCCACAGTGCTCCTAACTGAGTGCGAGACACTGCTCTGGTGTGGATATAGCCCATATTCCATCACGCTCGTTAGATCGAATTCAACGAAAATAAGCGGATAATTACAGGATTATTTAGTCATGCGCAAGAGGGAAAGTCGCGAGAAAGCGAATATACTAAATTAGGATGTTTAGCGAAGTATAAAATGATTTAATAATTTCTGCCAGACATGTTATACACTCAATGCGAAAGACGAATTATTATTACAGTGAGTGTGCGTAAAGTTAATCATATTCTTAAATTTTATCTCACTCTATCGGAAAGCTTTTTCAACGCGTCATTAAACTAAGATGAAATATTCATTGGAAAAAGGAATTAGGTAAAAGTAAAATGTACTTAATACCTTCACGAGACATGTTTCATATGCCTCTCTACCGATTACAAGCAGTTTAGCCCGTATAATTGGATCTCGCTCGTGACGGGATTGATCGAATTCTTTTCTTGCACTTCTTCTCAAAACGTCAGACCTGAAGTAAAATATATTCAATAGCGTGCCGCGCGATTTAACAAAAGAGTTATAACAATGTTATACGGTAAAACTATTCCCTCATACCATATCTCTCCATTTTTATCCGTCCAATTAAACTTCTTACTCGATCTCAAGATTGCTCGATATAGATGTATGGCCTCGGTAGACGGCGATATCATAAAGAATAACGCAACAACGTGGTCAACCGTCAAACAAAAGGCAAGAACAATTCCTACCTAAGTGGGTGTTTTCGATTGAATGGAATTTTTTCTCCTCATAATTTTGTTTCAACTTATGCTCTTAAGCAGTGCTTTTCAAGAATTCAAACTTAACCAACCAATTTTATACAGATCTTTGAGGACTAATCAGAGGAGAAATTTTTTCACTCTTAGGGCGAAACGATATCATAAAGTGACAATTCAGGTTATCAAAGCTCCTTTCCTAGGTAATTCATAATTTTAGCTTGTCAATCATAAAAATTGTCCACAGCATGCTGGTGAAGAAGTGGTACTTGACGTTGATGAAGAAACTACCGTTTTGGACGCTGCCTTGGACGCAGGAATAGATCTTCCGCATGATTGTAAATTAGGAGTATGTCTTACTTGCCCCTCGAAAGTAATTAGCGGGTCCGTTGATCAATCCACAGGATCCTTGGATGATTCGGTACAAGCGCAGGTAAACAATTTTGCCGTTCCATCATATTACGGCAGTGCATAATATAGAGCTCTCATACTCCAGGGATATGCGTTAACTTGTATGTCATATCCGGTTTCTGATGTCATCATATCGTCCATAGACGAAGATGAGCTGCTTCGAGCGCAATTTTCTGGTCGAAATACTGGAACAAAAACAATAGATTAGGTGTTAGTATATTCAATATCATCTGTTATCGCGCCCTATTATCGTTTCTTTGGTAATCCTAGCAAAAATTTATCTATTCGCCCTGAGATGCAAGCCTGCTCTCCACCATCACCTATTTCCATTTTTCTAGTTCACCATCCGAGGAATGGGTTGCGCCTAGCAATCTGGAAGAGGATTTTCCTCATCGTAGACAAATTTTATTTTAGAACAATCAGAATAAATGGGTGTGGTAGCGAACAATCACATTTCGCCAGTGTAGCCGGCCAAATGGAAGAAAGTGGTGATGGGGAGAACCGGTTCATCCACCAGCTGCACATACTTACTACTGCAACTAGCTCCTTATAACTCAAACTTTTTTGCTTTCGACATCACAAACACAATAACATCATACTGCTAATACAAGATTACCAACATCATACAACTACGACGAGAAGCAAACAAATCATTGTTACTTACTAGCGCTGCGGCGCTACCGATGCATCACTGCCTTGTGAGGAAGAGGAAAGAAAGGGGTGCGTGTGTCGTAAAGATGCAGCACCTGGAATCAAACAATGTGTGAAGTAGTGGTGTGAGGGGGAAGGAAGTAGTCGGCGATTTCGGACATTTGAGTTCTTGCGAGAAAGAGTCAGTGGAAAACAGTTATTTCTTACTGGCTTGCTGCGGCCTGGTTATAGAACAAAGTGCCGATTAGGGGGCAAGCCTAAGTGAGGAGAATGTTCCCTACGGCACAACTTGGTGGGAGGAGGGTTCTAACCACTTTTCCCACTAGTAAATTACTCCACCACTTCGAGATTGACGACAATAATTTTTCACTCAGCTGCCTCTATGGTAAAAGTAAGAAGCAAGGCAGGCTGTGTACATGGACTACATCTTGAGTTAAGTGGTGAAGTGGATGGGAAAGTACTAAGTACTTCGAGGAGTTCGATATGCTGAACTTTATTTAATCAATCCATAAAACCTTTTACTCAATTCTTCTTGATGCTTTTATAAATTAGAGTGATTCTCCAACAGCACTTCCGGGTAGCCAGGGGGACCAACAGGTATTATATTATTCGGGGTGCGCCCAAAGTAACCCACCTTCATGGGTTCCAGAGGTGACTCAGAAGATACCGCAGGGATCTTGTACATGTCGCAGAGCCATCTCCACAGGTTAGGGTATTCGCGCACATACGCTTTATTTAACTTGAAACGCAAATAGTATATTGGGTCGTGTCTGAAAATTGTAGGGAATAGTCGCACATCGGCTTCACTTATTGCATCTCCACAGAGGAACTTGCGATCACGAAATATACGGTCTAATTTATCAAACGCGTCGAAATATTTGTGGTATGCCAATTCATAGAATTCTTGTGCGCTCGAAAATCCAGCTTTGTAAGCACCATTATTAATTTCCGCATGAATCCACTCGTTGTATTGATCAATATCTGCACCAAGTGAAGCTGGATAGAGGTCTACATTCGGACTCGAGAATCTTTTAAAGGCTGTAGCCATCATACGTATGATTTCAGCAGAGTCATTGTTCACGCAGGTATTTGTTTCCTTATCGAACAACAACGGTACGCTATTCAAGTCATGATTACACATCTTATAGATATCATAAACAGTGGGCATTCCATTAACACTGTCCGAAGTACATGAGTCGAATTTATAATGGCGCTTGTTTAGCCCCATTCGGCCTTCCGGACAGAATTGCCACCTACTCTCACCGGAAGGATGGTCCGCTTCAGTGCGGAGAGGAAAACAAACGTCCATGGATATAACATCTTGTAGTCCCAATAATGACCTTGTCAGTATACAGCGATGGCACCATGGGCAATTGTAAGCAACGTATAAATGATATCTGCCTGGGACAGCTGGATATTTTCCGTCTGGAGCTCCAACTATATCCCTCACCGCAGATGCGGGTCTAATAAATTCACCACTCGGGGAATTAAGTTTAGCAATAGCGGCTGCGGACATGCAAATATAAAAATATATTGGTAGGAAAATGTTGTCAAAGAATATGACGATGAGTCGAAAATCATATGACGATGGGTCCCAGTCACAAAATTACGATGTGAATTTTTGATTTGTTTTTGTCGTGACGGACCATTTCGGGCAAAATTTAATGCCGCGGTTACGTGAGCTCAAGGAAGAACATATTAAGGATATAATTTTCAAGCCTAGTAGAAGTTTCAATTAACCAGGTCATCAATTGCATTTTGAAAATGATTGAATCCAATGTTTAGGAGGTGCACAAAGACGACCTGTTGAAGACTCAACATTCCGTATAACTTGTATATGCAGAACAAGTCGCTATGAATTTTGCTGAAACCTGCAGTAGACAGAAATCGATAGACTCGAATCTGGCTAGGATACTTCTCTCTAGAGGATCGCAATCTCATCGAGAGCTTTAGTCTAGTCCTATTGGGCACTTTGGTCAATTCTCGATGGGACAGGATTATAAATTTAACTGTACTTAGACAA
This sequence comes from Synura sp. LO234KE, assembly GCA_015143735.1. Lineage (NCBI taxonomy): Eukaryota > Synurophyceae > Synurales > Mallomonadaceae > Synura > Synura sp. LO234KE. Next base: position 10,645 of record VKHC01000074.1, on the reverse strand, counting down.
TCCTCCAGTTGCGTCCCCGCACGGGAAGACAGCCTTCTCATCTCAGCCACAGTCACCACACCAATGATCATAGGGGATCCAAGCATCAAGGAGGTCACTCTAGGGATCTTAACACCCGCAGAAGAGTCTCATTCGCATTCTCAGCGAAACACGTCAATGTGCAGAGTATTTCCCACTTCCTCAACGTGTACTCTTCCCGAGCAGGAAGAACAATCTTCAGGTCACACTTGTAGCGACCCAATCGCCGGAGCGCCTTGGTAGAGAATCCCATTGAGAGCATGCCCTCTTAAGCAGCATGAGGAATGGGTTGCGCCAAGCAATCAGAAAGAGGATTTTCCTCATCGTAGACAAATTTTATTTAAGAACAATCAGAATAAATGGGTGTGGTAGCGAACAATCACATTTCGCCAGTGTAGCCGGCCAAATGGAATAATACGGGTGCAGCGCTGGAAGTAACTTGTGGTGGGGAGAAACGGTTCATCCACCAGCTGCATTGTCGTACTACTGCAACTAGCTCCTAGTAAGACTAAGTTCTTTGCTTATTACGCAATACGTCATAACTAAACCAACTCGTCATACTACTAAGACAAGACAACCATAGTAGTCATATGCTACTACGACGACAAGCAAACAAATTGTCAGTTGCTAGCGCTGCGATGCTACCAGCAACCACAATTAAGAATGCTGCATCACTGCCTGGTGAGGAGGAGGAAAGAAAGGGGTGCGTGCATCGTGAAGGTGCAGCACCTGGAATCAAACAATGTGTGTAGTGGTGTTGAGGAAGGAAGTTGTCGGCAATTTCGGTCCCTTGAGTTCTCGCGAGAAGGAATCAGTGGGAAAGAGTTATTTCTAAATGGCTTGCTGCAGCCTGGTTGTAGAAAGTGCCGATTTGGAGGCACAGAACTTGGGAGGAGGGATCTAACCACTCTTCCCACTAGTAAATTACTCCACCACCACTTGGAGATTGACCGGGTTTACTCTAATGGCTTTTCAACTAATTTTTTTCACTCAGCTGCCTCTATGGTAAAAGTAAGAAGCAAGGCAGGCTGTGTAGATGGACTACATCTTGAGTTAAGTGGTGAAGAGGATGGGAAAGTACTAAGTACTTCGAGGAGTTCGATATGCTGAACTTTATTTAATCAATCCATAAAACCTTTTACTCAATTCTTCTTGATGCTTTTATAAATTAGAGTGATTCTCCAACAGCACTTCCGGGTAGCCAGGGGGACCAACAGGTATTATATTATTCGGGGTGCGCCCAAAGTAACCCACCTTCATGGGTTCCAGAGGTGACTCAGAAGATACCGCAGGGATCTTGTACATGTCGCAGAGCCATCTCCACAGGTTAGGGTATTCGCGCACATACGCTTTATTTAACTTGAAACGCAAATAGTATATTGGGTCGTGTCTGAAAATTGTAGGGAATAGTCGCACATCGGCTTCACTTATTGCATCTCCACAGAGGAACTTGCGATCACGAAATATACGGTCTAATTTATCAAACGCGTCGAAATATTTGTGGTATGCCAATTCATAGAATTCTTGTGCGCTCGAAAATCCAGCTTTGTAAGCACCATTATTAATTTCCGCATGAATCCACTCGTTGTATTGATCAATATCTGCACCAAGTGAAGCTGGATAGAGGTCTACATTCGGACTCGAGAATCTTTTAAAGGCTGTAGCCATCATACGTATGATTTCAGCAGAGTCATTGTTCACGCAGGTATTTGTTTCCTTATCGAACAACAACGGTACGCTATTCAAGTCATGATTACACATCTTATAGATATCATAAACAGTGGGCATTCCATTAACACTGTCCGAAGTACATGAGTCGAATTTATAATGGCGCTTGTTTAGCCCCATTCGGCCTTCCGGACAGAATTGCCACCTACTCTCACCGGAAGGATGGTCCGCTTCAGTGCGGAGAGGAAAACAAACGTCCATGGATATAACATCTTGTAGTCCCAATAATGACCTTGTCAGTATACAGCGATGGCACCATGGGCAATTGTAAGCAACGTATAAATGATATCTGCCTGGGACAGCTGGATATTTTCCGTCTGGAGCTCCAACTATATCCCTCACCGCAGATGCGGGTCTAATAAATTCACCACTCGGGGAATTAAGTTTAGCTATAGCGGCTGCGGACATGCGGATTGACTTGTGATATGAAAATTTTCTGAAAAATGACATTAAGTACAATTTTAAAATTTTACAATTAAAATTCCATCTATCAATAGTTTTTCCTTTATAAAATGCCTGTGATCACACGAGCTCTACTAAGGAAAAGAGCAGAACATAACGAGGGTATAATTTCAAGTCTAGAAGAAGTTTCACTTCACCAGGTTTACAAATACATCTTGAAATTGATACTTTTTAAATGCCCCAAATCCGATATTTAGGAGGAGCTCGAAGGGATCAATGAAGTTCTCGGGGCGACCTGTCGACGCCTTAAAATTCTGTATCTTCAGAATAACATCATTCCAAAGATTGAAAATTTGGTTCATTTAAAAGATTTAGAGTACCTTAACTTGGCATTGAATAATATTACATTAATAGAGGGGTTGCAGTAAGTAATTGTGAAAACACTGAGGCTTTGACTAAGCTTAAAAACTAGGAACTGTGAATTCTTGAAGAAATTGGATTTGACAGTGAACTTCATTGATTTAGATACTTTGGAAAAAAGTGTAAGCAACCTGAAGTTAAACAGACGATTAAAGGATCTTTACATGATGGGAAACCCTTGTCAATCCAATTGGGATGGATTCAATTCATTCATGATAGCCTCATTGCCTCAACTAGAAACTTTGGATGGAACAGATATATCAAAATCTATGAGGATTATTGCCAATCAAAAGTTGCCACAGCTCACCGTATGATTACAAATAATGTAAATCTCGTCATTAATATTTTCATTTGACTAAATAGATAGAACTCAGAGAAATGGCGAAGAAATGCGCGCTAGAGAAGAAGATAAAAGCTGCGGAGGGCCGCAAGGTTGTCACTTCTTCAGGTCATCCAATGGATTTATCCTCGCGTATACCACTCGTTATATCCTTGTCGATTGCCTCGCGTCCAATAGTCACGTGGATAGCATTATGCGTAGGCTGCTAGAGAGTGAAATACACATATGCTTATAATGTTTTCACCTATGGAAGACTTACAATGAACCTAGTGCTATGACATGACTAACGCCCACCACACTGGTTGCCATGGACACAGAAGATGAGCTTCCTAGCGGCATATTGGCAGATCCGGAGTGTAAGACGACGCACGAGAGTGAGGTGATGGAAGAGATATACTCGAACGGCGCGATGTCTGCGGTATCACTCCCTAGTGAGGCTGGTACCACCGAGAATCCCGAGGAGGAAGATCGAGATCGGTTGACGGAGAACACTCCGGAGGAGAGAGTAAAGGTGATCGTCTGAACCGTTGTTGCTGCTGTTCTCATGAGCTCTTCGGCATAGTACCGACAGAGGAAGGAGACATAGACCTTACGTGGGGGCTCTTAAATTATTGTTTGTGTTGCTATGCTATTTGTAAATCCTGTTCCATTCTTATCTGTTTCCCCTTCCTACTTGAGTGCGATCAGCCACTGAATCGCTCGCGTCTTTTTCTATTCGAGCTCTGCCCAGCTTCCCTTTCTTTCTATCTGAAGGCCCTCGGCCAGTGTAAATCAACTGCCATTCAATAGTCCATAACAACGAACGCTGTTTTACTCCAATGGTCCCTTGTTAGATCTACCGGGAATTGGCTGAGCAGAAGCGCGAGAAGGAAAAGAGAGAGAAGGCCAACGCGCCCAAGGAACGGGACTATGAGCGGGAGCACCTGGAGAGCGTCGACGCGCTGCGTCGCAAGGAGGAGGAGGCGGACGAGCGGTAAGGCGCGGCTGTGGCTGTGGCTCCGGGCGCTCATCCGACCGCATTCCATGCGTGTATTATGTGACGTCTCAATATGGTTCGAAATACTTAATTACTGATCGTGTAACGGATCGCCCGCTTGTGACCAACCGGACATGAGACAGGAGAGTGCGATGGGACAGCACTTCTAGAGTATGGTGATGGGACAGCACTTCTAGAGTATGGTGATGGGACAGCACTTCTAGAGTA
>VKHC01000073.1:1246-20803 GCA_015143735.1 Synura sp. LO234KE | reverse complement strand
GAAGGGCGTGCGCACAATTGTGAACCCCGCCTCATCAAGGTCCACTAGCCATTGTGCTATTTCAATGGGTACCCCCAAACGAGAAAATCAACACCTATTGGAATACTCTACCACTTATTACTTAAACTACAAAGAAGCAAGTCCAGAACAGGCAGAAGCTCATTGTGGTGGCGGTGAAAGAGTTGTTGCAACTCACACTTATAAGCCAAAAATGACAATGAGGCACCAGGAGAAAGTGGTGGGTGAAGCATCGACATACTTCTGGAACTTGTGATTACCGAAAACTACCACTGAAGTTGGCGAAATTTATTAATTTCAGAAAAAATCTTTTAGTTAATTACAGATGAGGATGAGGTGACTAGTTAGATACTAGTAACAGTCAGGGCAGATAAGAATTTCGCCCCCCCATCGAAATGAACAACTCCCTATGTACCAACTGGTAGGTCCCGTGACCGGGTGGAGAGCCTCAAGTCATTGCACTCGGAGCATCAGGTTAGTCCCCAACGATGTTCCCAGAGCGGTAGGGGAAGTGGCAACGGAGGGGAAGTGCGCAGGCTACGACACAAGCGGGCTAGTCGATAAAAGGAGGCGCATTGATCAGGGGACAACGTGGAATCATGAAACGACACGTCGTCATTACCGGAAATCATGATATCGAGAACTCTAACTCGAGCGGTGGGCACGTTCCATATGCCTTTAATATGTATTTCAGACAACAAGAGCGCAACTCAGTGACTGAGGAGGAGTTAACTTTTTATGGAGGAGCTTGCTCGGAAAACCACCAGGCACAATCAAAGGTTGCGAGTGCAAACGTCGTGATTTAGAACGTGTATCGACGACAAAATTCTTGAAAGAAAGCTGCAGCGGGTTAAACAACTTGTTGAACTCAAAAAATCTTTGCGGAAGTTTTCAAACGATGGGTAAGGATTGGTGGTGGTAGAGATCCAGCTGCTCCAGACCTAAAATCTGTGGAAAGCCGGAAAAGTGGTAATTTTGCGCCACTTATTCTCTGCTTTGAATAAGAGTTGAAGCCTCTGTTACACCTCTCCACGACGGCGACAATACAGTGCCGGCAATTGACCTGGATAATCTATTTTTATGAGTGGTGCTACCCAATGAGTAGCCCTCGGTACACAGGAATGTCCTATTGGAACTGAACAGAAACAATTTCTGAGATGATCTTCTTTTTTTAAATGAGAAGTACAAAAATATTTAGTGAACCGATTGAAGCAGTCTAGGTCAATTGTCGATATCGATGTTCTCTTGGGTTTGAATCAATTCCTTACGTGAACTAGACCTCAAAATTTGCGGAAGTTTCAGGCTTGTGAGCATTACAATTTCACGGATAGTCTTGCACACGTGTAGGGTGAAAATGATTTTTCGTATAGAGTTATCAAGAGCAATGCAGTAAAACGGTTTGAATATAGAGGTAAAACGGCTTGCACAAGCCTTTTTCCTCTCCATCCGTCTCCCCTTAGCTATGTATACTATGCATTCCGCTTGGACCACGCCCCAGGCATCTACACGTCGTGAAGGAAGCTCAACCTTACACCATTGGCACATGCGCGGATGTCAAGAATTTGACATATCCTGGGAGAAAGCAGTAGCTTATATGGCCAAGTCAGGAAAGGCCTCCCGGAACCTACAGAGATTTGCTTTTTACGAATCGCTCCTCCTTGATTACTGGTCAAGAGGGGTGGGGTGAGAGTATATTGCACTCCCTGACCCTGGGAACATCCGATAACTTTGTCGTCCAATTGAGACGGCTTTGAGTAGTGCCAACTGGGTGGGCGCCATCCACGCCAGTAGGAATACCTGTGAAATCAGTGCGTTATACCACGTATTGGACTGACGCCAGAGGAGCCCGTGCCTCCTTCACCCGGAACCTTAACCCACTTACGACTACTGCGTGAATCCCAAATCATTTTTATTCCATCAAGCCGGAAAAATAGCTGAAAGCTAAATAACCGTTAGGACTAATGGGCAAACAACTCAAAAAGGACAATTAAATTTCCTTAACTTGAACGCCGGCTCAACCAAACGCAGATGCTCCTAGTGCCAAAGGGAACAATGCGCCTGCGGAGGTGCTCGCGGCAAGAGGCTACGGAACTCTCAAGATCAGCCCTGCAACTTTGCGCTCTTCCAGATACCCACTGAGAATGCTCTCGCCCCCACCTTCCTTACAGACTAAGATATTAATCTCCTGATTTAAAATCATGCTTTGTGAGACAGTTTGAAAACATAGCTAGATAGATTTACTATTCGGCTTTTGAGCAGTTTTGCCTCGGGCTTTCCTCTTAAAGAACTCTAGACCAAACTTATCCAAGCCTTTAAAAGCGCAGGCGACGCCTCCCCGGCTTTTAGCGTAAGCTGGAATTTGAAAAATCGTGAGCACCAAAATTGTTTTCTTCAGCCTACCCAAGATAGTGACCGCCAAGAAAAAAGGAATCCAAGGGTATTCCTTAAGGCGAAGGTAATCAACACCTTCAGCCAACTCAATCCTGAAAGAGATAAAAATTTCCAGTTTCCTATTCAATTATTAATAAATTCGAATTTAGGCCACGCTGACTTTGCTAAACAATTTAGGTTTGGAGCGCAAGAGAAATTAACTCCAAACTAAATTCTTTTCGAAATTGCTTTGGTTGAGTTACCAGTTCCAGGGAATATTTCGGCCTTTAGCGCCGATGAAACCTGAGCTGAAATTATGGCTTACTTACGATGTCAACAATTCAAATCTTTGCAAGCTCATCTGGTAGAATATGGGAGTGCTGAGCAGAAATACTGCCTCAATTCTCACATCTCACTGAACAAACTGTGCCTAACTACCATAACGGATGTAAAGCAAGAATTCTTGGAGGAAATATTGTCGCGTCACTCGCTTTCTCTCAACAATTTGGGACCCAGCTCAGGCTTCCGGACAAGGTTTTCTACGTCGAAGGCTGCTGGCGCTGTTGCTTCCCTTTCTGCGTAGACGCATATCAGTGGGCGTTGCAGAAGGAGTGGTTAAGCATGAAGATTCGAGTCTCTCCCGCATCTCTCCATCATCGGGTAAGGCAGGAAGACCTTTGTCCCCTAACCTTATTGAACACTCGGTCGAGCGCAATGGCGAGGCTCCTCATTTCCGAGCTATTATGGGAGATCCAGTAGACGGCATCGTTAGCCCAGTTAAATGTGCGAGATATTCTTACTTTGGACTTCCGCCGGCATTTGCCCCCCTCTGGTCTCGAACCAAGTGGTGAATTGCCATTTGGATGACTGAGCCTCATTTGTTTACACGCTTTCAGTGGGGTCTGTTTCTGATTCTCCTATTGCGTGTCCTATAACCGCTACTGACGATACACTCGCAGACCTTCTCTACCTTCCAAAAGCCTTATCCCTTCCCCCAATTATAACACCGTTGACTGGAAGTGCACACCGGTTGACGTCGTTGAATTCTGACGAAGTCTTTAGAGGATCGTTCACGTGGAGCCCTCTACTCGGGCACGGGACTTGCCAGTTTCTTGTTCATCGGCGGGAGCGGTTCTTTAGTGTGGGGGTATAAGTACTTCGCTCAGCACATTGACGTCAATTCTTTTATTGTTGCTACCCATCCTACTCACACAAAAGGCTTTTTTTAGATGTTTAGTCTACACATCATGGTTTTCAGTTGTATACCGTGTCTACGTGAACTGCTGTTCCAACAATGACAGGACGTTTCCCGCGTGCTGCAGCATGGGAGAAAATAGTGGTAAAATACTTCTGCTTCTGTCACCGGAAGAAGTGAAGCGGGTTTCCTTATAACCACTGAATTACTTAGCGTATTAGGGCAAAGTAAGTAATAGTATCAATTAAAATACTAGCTTAACAATTATTTTCTTTATACATATTGAAATGAGTTATACGTATCGTTAGTATGAAGAGCTTTTCAGGAAAAACGAATTCAGAAAAGAACAGCGAAATTTGCATTCACTCCAAGGATATTGGTCCCCCGCGGCCCCATTGAATTCTTAACTTCTCGCTAATTTCCCGCAAGACGCGATCATCAGTCCAGTCCACATCCAGATTCCACTGCAACCTCACTCGCTCGAGAAAGTTGCGCGTAGTCATCCAGAAAGTGTACACGGCGCCGACAGTAGGTAGCAATTGAGCCAGGGATGGGGCCCGGAAGAGGAACATAATATGAGACGTGAGGCCTGTGAGGATGTCCTCCGGATGGGCCTGCAGGTGGGCTTCAACAGCCCTTATGTTGGCTCTGTCTGCCAACACTCTCCGCTGAAACAGAAGGAGTTGTCGGACTTCCTCCACCACGTCGCTCACAGAATATTCCCGTGCAACAGCCGCGTCATATTTGGCGAACGGCTCGTTGTTCAAAACGCGTTGGCTCACATCGACATCTCTCGCCTCGTCCCCCTCCTTCGACCCCCCCGAGCGCGCGGATCCCTCGTCCCCCGCGGACTCTGTAACCACCGCGCTAAGACACACGTCGCGATCTCTCAACTCCCTGAGCAACAACGCGGATCCGAGCCATTAATAGTTCGTCCGCGGAGATGGAGTGGGCGGATACTTCAGTTTACAGTGTGAAAGTAGCATGGGTGATAGCGGAAGGCGGAGCGAGTGGTCCGACTTGTCGACACTGCATTGCCCATTCCCGCCGAATACAATTTCATACTCCCGACCTTCACCTGATTAACTGGTGCTTTAGCAGGGAAAGCTCGCGCAACTCGTTCAGCTCGACACGCCACCTGCCGTCACCGATGTCACGTCACACGAAAAACAACTTATCACAGCACTTCCCGAACGAATAAAACACCCCTGTAGTTAACCGTATGAAGGAGGTGAGGGGGGAGGGATACTTGCCCCTTAATGATCGGCAGGACATCTTCCATCAGCAGTGAGCCCGCATTAGAAGTTGCGCATGACACCGAAAGCTCGTCCTCTTTCGTCGGATGGGACGGGGCGGGGGTCTGGGACTCCGACACATAGGCACAGACCTGTGTCACGAACCGCTCCAGCCTCGGGACCAGCGTCACCACAGCCTTCAGCTTCTCTAAGCACGGCAGTATATCCGATATCTCTCCAACTCCGAGCGACGAGCAGACGTCCCGCACTGTCTCGGTCACCACAGCTCGAGGCAGACTGTCGATTAGCCACAAGCGGAGGCGGTACCCGCGCTGGTCCGCCTGGATCCTGTCCCGTGTACTCAAATGTCTGCGCCACGCCGTCATGTCCGCAACCTCTCGGGACACTGCCAAGGCGTCTTGCAGCTTCTCCTCCGCCTCCATCAGCTCCCGCCGCATCTGCGCGTATTGTTTGGCGCTCGGACGGTTATTCAATTCGAATTTCATATTCTCCACCTCTTCATGAAGTGTGGTATTCGAAGCCACCAGTGCTGCATTTTCCCTCTCTGTATCTCTGAGCCGCAGTGCTAGCCCCTCGGCTCGTGCGCGGCTCTCCCGAAGTCGATGTGTGAGCACCTCGATTTCTTCCATTCGTTGAGGCAGGGACGGATCAGTGGATATATCGAAGAAAGAATCATCTCCGTCGGTAGACTGTCGACCAGCACCCACCGGCTTTCCTTTCTCCGTGATCTTATCCCCGCCTCTCTGACTACCCTCTCCCCTTCGATAAGCAGAAGCAGTGCGATTGAACTCCTCCGTTAATTCTGCGGTCAGACTCTTGACTTGAGCCTTGAGGTCTGTGATTACAAGAGCTTGTCGGGCTCGTTCTCTCAACAATACTTTGACTTTCGTCTCCGGGTCAAGCGCCACATCTTTTCGTCCCATTCCCTCCATTTTGGACGAACGCTTGCTCGAGGCAGGGGACGCGTAGGAATTGTTAGGTCGTCCTTTTTGAGAACTTGGACTTCGGGCGCTGCTGGGACTTTGCAAGGAGGGTACAGTCCCGACGGTTACACCACTCTTGCTTGATCGGTTGATGCACTGGTAGGATCTTAAATAATCATGATCGTCCGGATCCCGCATTCCGGGCGAGTCAGATTTACCTAGGACTAAAAGCATTTCATCTTGTTTAACGGAATTCTGCCTATCTTTCTCAACTAGGAGGCTCAACTGAGATCGTAACCTGTCAATGTCTAGCTCCAGCTTACGCACCTTTCGCCCGCGCTCCTGTTCGGGAAATTAGAAAATTTAAAATGAAGGAACAGTAAATCAATTCCTTACCTCAAGTTGCTCCTCCAAGCCTTTGATTCTTCTCTTCAAGCTCGCCTCTAGTAATTTCATATGTTGGTCTTTGGCCTTGATGGTTTCATCTTCAAAGAGGTATGAGTAAAAACCTATATCCATATTATGAGGTCATCGCGTGTACCGTACCATAGTCTTGCAAAGATTTCTCCAGGGCTTTGCAATCCATCCGGGACTTTCTTAGTTCCGCTTCTACTTTATTAATTTCTGATTTTGAATCTACCAGGCTTAAGTTCTCTAACCTTTTGTTGATCGATACATCATTCAATATTGATCGCTGTGAATAAACTTTTTCAATTAATTCCATAAAAACTGCACATAAAGATTCTGCCCAACTATCAACCACAAACGCAGACACTGAGCTTTTTTCAAAGTCAAGATCCATTTCAGCTATATTCACGGGATTATAGCCGTGAAATCGAATTAAGTCATTAACCTTCATACAGTTCGGTAAATAAAGCTCGACTTTGAAGCTATTGGGGTCCTTTGCGAGATCATCACGGGACGAGAATTCCTCTTCCACCATTCAAAAAAATGCTAAACTTACTTTCTAGTTTAAAGTGTCGTATAAAAATTATAGAGATCAAATTAATAAATAAGTTTTTTAGAACACGTGAAACGCACACGTGTTCATACGCGCGTTATTTTTTATCAAATTTTTTTTGAATCGATGCGATTATATTATTTAGTCTCACTCATATGGAATTCAATTTTTGTTCTGATAGTCTGCAGTGGTCAAGACTGTATGACAGATAAGGAACATAATCTTTTAGAGTGTTTTCCTTTGAATGAAAATTTTCGTCATGAAGTCGTAAATACTTCAAAGTGTGATTTATTTAGAAAAGTTAGTCTATCAACAAATCCAATATATTATCTGAGCACAAAAGAGGGGCTTTGCTCACATATGCTGCAATACAACATCATTTGGAATTGGGCTGTTGCTGTAAATCGTTCTGTAGTCGCGTTTGACTTCGAATCTCCGCAGCATTTCGGGAATATATCTATATCTGTTTGTGATGTATTTACTCTGCCAAAATCTTTTCAATGCATGAGTCCTCTTTCCCATAATCGATTCATTGCAAAATTAGATTGCGTGTTTGTTGGTAAAGCTCGCGACTCTGGTATCGTTAAAAGCCATGATTTTTTACAATCTGCACCTGTTTGTAAAGATGTAAATATCCTAAATGTCCAGTGTTTTGCTGGTACGATGTATGCTTTCAATAGGTCGAGTCCAATCTACCCTTCAGTAACACAGGATTTATTTCAAAACTACACTTTTAGAGAGCATTATAACACTCTATTTACTCACATAATTAAGCGATTAGAAATAACTGAGGAAAATACGATTGTTTTTCATTGGAGGCGAGGGGACCAGCTGCGAACAAGATGTCATTCAGGTCGTGATAAAGGGGTGAATTGCAAACCCGTAAAACATCTTATTGAAATCGTGAATTCAACTTGTAGTAAATATGGAGTAAGTAATTTCACCAAGTATGTGTCGACAAATGAACAGAACTCTACCGTTATTGGTAAGCATTAATTTATACAATACAATATCAAGTTTTTCTCACGGGCACGTAGGAAATATAATGCGGGAAGGATTGATAACTCTTCATGCTTATCCAGATTTATTGAATCAACTAACAAAATTGCAGCTCTTTGTGTTCGAGATTATGATAGCTTGCCGTGCGCAAATTTACTTCTTTTCTGGAGAATCAAGTGTTCATCCGGTGGTTGCGGAATGTCGCAAAAAGTATGCCAGAACGACTGGCAGAGAGATGATTACCGCCTTCGAGTTGTGAATGATGTTTGCATCCTAAGATTTCCGCGTCATTGTTTTATACTGAAAATATATATCGCTCTCTCCCGTCCGGATTGTTTTAGTTAAACGAAAAACAGATGACATACTTCATTCTTAGTACGAGAGTTCTCCTTCATTAATTGTACGACAGTGGGGGCCTAAATACAAACTACAGTCTCTAATAATCTCCCCCTTTCGCTGTGGCTGAGGTCGGACGATCAAGCGTAACACCTTGGACCCAGCGGACGAAGAGGCCTCCTACAGAAGCATTAAAATGTTGATGAGATGTTGGGCATCCATAATCACCAGGTCCTGCAGCCCCATGGATCATACCATAACCCACTTTGAATAGTTACCAGGACAGGAGGTATTGACACTAGCCCGGCCCTCATATCGTCCAGAAGAATAATAAGCGTTATCAGTAATATGAACAACGAGGAGCTACCATCACTTCTTCAATCAATGCACTTTTATGTAGGAACCGGCCGTAAAGTTTGCTTACCTCCTTTCGATTGATTGATTGATTCTTGCTTACTGCCAATGATCAGGTTGTTGGGAGCACGATAAATGCATAGCCGCACGACAACTAGCCATCCATCATATGATTATTGGAAAGGGGATAAATGGCGCACCATGCATGTGCAGACCTGTCGTTTACTGCTGCATCAAATGTAAATTATGATAGTGGATTGATGAAGGGAGGACGGAGCACTGATTATGATGAGAATTACGTGATCGTCTGAAAGGATAAATTTGGCTTCATTCTTAATTAATTTATATATAAACTGTACAATAGTTGATCCATGTGTGTTGGTGGCAGAGTAGCGTTTGGAAGAACGCTCGAAGACCAACTTTCCGTGCCAGTCTAAATATTTTCTCACTTCGGAGCTTGTTCTCTGTTGTACCGAACTGGCCTCGGTCGAGGTGGTGGTCCGCATTCTCACGACATATACTCCATTTGTTATACTGTGTCCCTATTATTGGCGTTTTGGGGACTTTCTTGCCGCGTTTCTACGATGTTATACGTGGTGATTTAGTAGTAATGTCCTCCCCCGTGGATGGTACCCGCGTCCTCTTCTGTCAATGCCGTGGATGGTACCCGCTGGGACGTCGCTGCGAACTAACCAATGCCGGAGGAGGACTTCACTACGCTCACGGGTGGAGCCCTCTTCCCTAATCCCACTCTTTCACGGGGTTTGCGTGTTCGTATCATATAGGCTCTTGGTTTCTTCGCCGAAAATCAAATTGCAAATAAAAAAATTGTAAGTCATGTTAGATGTTCATAAGAAATCACTCATAAGAACCCAACCTCTATAAACCAAGGGGCAAGTCCCGTTCTTACCGAGCACAGGGAACCGAGCGAATGCACTCGGACAAAACCACTAGTCGCCAACTAGGTCCGCGTACTAGTATTTTCCACACTTGGGCGGGAGGTACTACATCGTAGTAGCAAAGAAACGAAGACGCATGGCTAAACTCAGAGAGAACGCACGCCAGAGGAGAGGTTGTCACTTGTCACCAGACGATGGGGGTAAAACGGGCTCCTCCACGCGGGGAGAGCCGCACTCGCCGCAGGTGCGACGCAGAAGGGCGTGGGCCGAGGACCTACTTGGAGGGCGAGGTTGGATGGAGCAACAGTGCTGTGCGGGAGGGGCAGGAAATTGCTCGAGGAATGGGTCAGGCAAGTCACCCCGCGGCCACGCACAGCACGGCGGGTGCATTCCCGTACGCAAGGGGACTGTATGCATTCGTGTAGGCCGGGGTCCACAAGATAGACACATCATTAGTCGTCTTCACTTTGGCGAGGAGGGCGTGAATACGAGCAATCATCCGTTGGTGAGAAATTGGTTTGATAGACCGGGGAGCAAACAAATTGACGCAGTAGTCGCTATCAGAGCCAATATTGTATCTTGGGCGAACCACGGGTGGAGGGGAAGTTCGTGTGGTATTGAGGGCGCGGTACATTGCGCTCAGTTCGCCGTATCTTGCTGGTTGCTGCAAAGGCACCCACCCAGTTGGGGCTCCTCGCGGTTGTCACAACAGGCCCCCGGAGTGCTTTGGTATAAGCTCGATCATTGTAGATGATACGCATTCCCCAGCCAGCTGGGCCATTCGGTAAGGTAGAGCCGTCGGTGAAGAGGAACGCAACTGAACCATCCAAGAGAGGATTACCAGGACCCAATATCATGGACAAGTAGTCGTCAGCTTTCTGTCGGGACGTTAATCTTTTGAAGTCCGTGTGAATGCCGACGGTCTGGGGCTGCGCCTCCTTCCAGGACATGTAGATGCCAGGAACATGTCCGAGCCGAACGGCATAGAAGCCCGGGGGAGATACCGCGGAATGGAGGCGAGGCTTGTGGCAGCTTTTCTGAAGGGCCCGGAGGGTGCGGGGGTCAGCTTCAGGTGTGGTAGTGAGGGCTTGGAGGTAGAGCGCTTGCTGTATGGCGGCCCAGATGGTATCGATCCGGTCGAAAATATGCTTGTTCAGGGTCGTGCAGACTCTCTTTCACCGCTGGCACTGTGTCAGAGGGTTGGAGTACCTGATCTTGTTGCATAATCTGAGGGGTGGACCAGTAGCCATAACAGATCCTATATCTGTCTTCAGAGGCTAGTAGTTGCAGCAGAGCGGGGAGCAGGCGAAGGTTGAGTTCAGTTGGTAGCGGGAGCAGGCAGAGACACAGGTCAGAGCCTGGTCGGGCTTTAGCTAGAAAGGGTTGTTGGTAGGACCGAAAGATGCGATCATGTGTCTCGTCCGCTGAAGTGACGTTGGACGCGCAGAGTTGGCAGTCAGGAGGGTCTCGCGGTCGCAATCTGTCTTGGAACCTTATCAGGAGTTATGCCCGACAGTCCAGTGGCATTCATGGAGAAGACGTTCGTAGTGCCCTACAACCTCGGACCCCTGGTAAGATACCCGCCATGTTGAGCACTTGGATGGAGCCGCGAAAAGGAGGTAGACGTCGTCCTGCCACCGTGGCGGGTGGAATCTGGTGGCCCTGACGGGGGCTCTTGATTATTAGTCATGATTCTTCGTGGTGGCGATCCTACCTTTTCCTAGCTACATATACTAATAGCACATTTACGTAAAGTCTCCATTTGTAAAATCTACCAAGTAGTCGTACTAAAGTCTTCCATGACATTCGACAAAAAGTCTCTCCGCAGTGTTAACTACCAGCTGTAGTAGTCAACCACGCCTGAGTCCCACTAAAGTCCCAGCTAAAGTGGTACCACTCTAGGCAGGCCCACAAAATGCATCATCCTGCATTAAAGCACACCACTAGCCAAAGTCAATTTAGCTTGGTGGTGACTCTAGCTCCTGCCGGATGCTTTTATCATGTAGCCTTACAAACCTTGTCCACTGATGGGGGCTCTACTTGTCCTTCTTCTTTATAATTGTCAGTTATTGGTATGGCACACGATTCTGCATTTTGCGTAGGGATCGTGCCTTTTATCTACCCATAATAATTAAGGTGAAAAAACTTTCGGCAACAAAAAACAAAAAAATGGCAAAATTACAAGTATTTAGATAAGGGATTGCTTTAGACGAACAAAAGCGCCAACAAATGAGCTGAGTCCGGATAACAATTCACTGTCAGGTTAGAACAAAAACAATTACATTCGTCGTGCTACCATTGAGCCTATTCTCCATTGAGGTCCCGAAACCCATAAAATTATGAAGGCATCGTAGTCAATATCTTTTGGTGGCAGTGCTAATTCAAACTTGCTCATTTCGCTCATAAAATTTTTGGACTTAGCAAATCACCAAGTCTCACGGCCTACGAAACCATCGCCTCAACCAGGTTGGTCATTGCTTTTACACCTCCCAACTTGCTTCCCAACCAATATTTGATCGACTCTTTCTGCTGTCCTGGCCAAGTAAGGCGTCGACACAAGTGACGACTCCTCCTTCACAATTAACATAATTGGCATTTATTGAACAAGTTCCAAGATCATACGATGCAAACCTCCGAAAAGGACGGCCTTGTAGATTGGAGAAATCATGCTTCTGCTGATTTTTTGTTCAGCTACTATGCTATCCGAGAGAGCGGAGTTCCAAAATGGTCTTGCAGAAGTAAAAGTCGCATATTCGATAAAAGTACAAATATTTGTTAAATATTTTTTTATTGAGGTTCTCGAAATTCAGAAAGTCTGTGGCAAAATAAAAATATATAAAATTGGCCTGTACAAATTGGAATTATGATGACATTTCTTTTTTTCCCCCTTATTTTAAGCTTAGTCGGCTTCCATCATGTCTCGATCGCCCGTGCTAATGTAAGAAAATATCAAATTCAATGTCGTCATTATTCGTGCTTGTATATTCTTGTCGCTTGAAAGAGTCTCATGAAATATTTCTAACTTTTGTAGGGACAATTATTAATAGGAGCTCATAGTTCCTTAGCAGGTTCGAGCGCCAAAACAATTGAACAGATCAATACATCCCAAGATGATAACGCAGATGTTGACGAACAGAAACAATTAGACTTGATTATTCGATCCTTTAAAAAACTACCGGATAGTGAAATTCTTAGATTGGGTATTCCGATTCATGAAAGTGTGAAGGCTGGAACAGATATCGCATTTGATATTAAAAGAAAATGGGAACAGAGACAGATGGAGCTGAAGGAGGCTATGAGCACTATGGTGAAACCTGCAGAACATATGGCCAAATTGGCGCAAATATTGATTAACAGTACTGCAGATGTTGATACTTTGATATCAACCCTTACTGAACTAGAATCTCTCGTGACTGATGTAGACAATGCACGCGACTTCCATACAATTGGCGCTTGGCAAATATTATTGAAGATGTTGTATTCACACCAAAACCAAGATAAAATTATAATGCATGTAGCTTGGACCATTGGCACAGTCGTCAAGAATAACTATGACTATCAACTGTGGCTTCTGGAAGATGTCGAAACAGTTCCCAGTGCAGGTAACCGGTCTGCGAATTGTTTGAATATGTTAGTTCGATGCTTGTCGTCGGAAATGAATTACACACAAGAGACTCAAAGAAGGATATTATATGCGATTTCGTCGGGTGCCAGAGGAAATGCAGACATACAAGAAGCTTTATTGGCGACGAAAGTGTTCCTGGTCAACGCTGAAGGTGATGACAATGTTTCGTCCTTTCTAGAGTTGTTTTACGAGCTAGCGGATCGCTCCCAACGAGACTCCACTGTAGAGATCTCCAGGAAAATATGGGCATTAGTCTCAGATATGCTCGATGAAAGACAGTATATTCGCCAAGAGCTGTTGCAAATCCTCTCTGGTGATCTCAGCGAATCGGCACGGGCATCGGTTGACAAGGAGATCTCCACCTTGTCACTACTCGGAGACAGATTCTGCGCGAGCGAATGGGCGACTCTGGCAAAGGTGCAACTCGACCACTTCTCTCGCCTAACGGTGACAAAGGAAGACATTCCCTCGTGGAACGCCCTCGTCGGTAACCTGGTCACATGTCTTCAATCCATGGCGCAGCAATGCCCTCAGCACTTGAATGATGCGGATCTGGTGCAGTTGAAGTCTCGCGTGTGGACGGATCTAGGGTGGGCAGATGTCTCAATCAATGGAGAGGTAGCTAACGCGAGTATAACCGCCTCATGAGGGTTCCTTTTATCACCCCCTCCCCGTAATTTATACATCTGAGTTGTAATAATATTATGATTTTTAATTACTAATACACGTCGAGCCGGAAGTATATAGTTGTGTTGTCAACCACAGTGACGATAAGTCTATTCTGATTAAGGATAGTCATTTAGTATTGCCGATACACAACATTCTTGGAAGTTCATTATGGCGCTTTGGAGGGATTTGAGGAGGAGGGCGCAGGGACAGACAATCCCTCTGCGTGCATATTTCCGCTTTAGTAGAGGCACAGAGGAGACTTATTGTTCACTCAACGGAGCAAGATATAGATAGTACTGAAAAAATGGCCTAGTAATACTAAATATCAGTTGATTTTGGGAAAAAGAAAGTATCAAAAACGAACAAGCAACTACGATCGTCTAGACGAGTTGGGAACGTAGTAAAAAGAGAATTTTTCAATGGGAGAATGTCATCGCTTAAATTTTCCGTGGTGAAAGTGGAGGAATGGGAAGAGCACAGAAAATATCTGAGAACCAGCAGGAATCTCTCGGTCGATTGGGTCATGAGAGCACAGTTGTGACTTACTGACCGAGGATGAGACGATTGTCCGGGAGGGAAAGGCTAATTATTGTAACAGCGTCCACTAGCGATACACCAGGACGTCTGTAATAGTTCCTGCTGTAGTCGTACTGTACGTAGAGACCACTAGGATTTCGTTTTTCGGATGAAGGCGACGCACATCGACCTGCGAGAAGGAGTGGATTAGCAAATGGAGTTTCGAGTACGTCTAGCCTTCCTCCTTAATGCGCTAAGGCATACTACACACCAACCGCTTTTCGCTAAGGCTAGTTCTCTTGCAACCGCGGTATGAATATCTTCTCTGTAGACCCCGTCGAGCTTTCTAGGAAGTTATCAGGCTACTTTTCTTCCGCGCAAATGAAGAGTATTGAAAGCCTTTACAATCGTCGAGGAGACAGATACCTGCGGAAAACTGAATCAACCCATTAGAAGACGGATGAAGCATGAAGCTCACCGGGGTCTACTCCTTTCTCTTCCTCCCTTTCACCCCCTAAACAGGCTAGGTAGAACTCTTCCACCTTTGCTCGTTCGTCTCAGGAGAGCAACGATCAGGTCTCACTTGCTGTGGCTACCGCGGAGTGGACCGACAGCCGGAGTGCCTTAGTGAAGTGTTACAGAAGACGCCCATCCAGAGCATATGGAGCCCATTGGTGGAGCGGATACTAGAAAAGATGATTTCCCTCTGGAATAGTTCTTCGATCAGTTTCCTTTGTTAGTTGGTTATTCGCTTAAGAGCTTGTCTCTCCTCTGCCTTCCTGGTATCAATCGGTGTGATGTGGTGTCTTCATTTTCCGCAATTCTTTTCAACTGTTATATATTTTGTTCTCATCCACTTTGATGACATCACTGGCGTGCATAGCACTTACTCTCTTCATCGCTCAAATGTCATGAGCTCCCTCCGTGGTCCCTTGGTAGGAATGTCCCCCCCCCAGGGGTAGTACCCTTGTCCTCTTCTATCAAGTTGGAAACATCGCTGCATACTAACCCTTCCCACGCCACCGAGTGGAGCACTCCTCCCCCTCCCCCACTCGGTCGCGGAGTTTACCTGTTGCAACACGGGGGATCTCAAAATTCGTTCTTGCCTCATTTTGGGAAAACGTAGAGACTGCAAGGATCTCCATGATCAGGTAAGAGGTGACCTGGCTTCTTCGATTAGTGAGGTGCCACGTCTGGCCGGGGATGAGGGCATCAGAAACTCCCCCGTTAGGTACTGCGGGAGAGTGTGCAGTTTCCTCTGCATTGATCATCCCAGGCGACCATATCCTTGTGGGTCAGACAGTCTGGGGGGCAACGAGCTCACCCTCGCGAGCAAACGTTTTGTGGCACACGCCCCTTCAACCCATGAGGAAGAGGACTGGATGCCAAGTAGCATGTACGAATAAATTGTGATGTGAGGGCACTGAGGGGAGCGAGTGATAGAGTCTGCAATAATCTCGAGCGCACAATACTTCCACGGCTAGTCTAGTCCGCTGGTCCCCGTGGGAGAGAATCCCGTGGACACAATTCTTTTTACGCTGTTGCATCATAATTGAGAAGCGTTGATATCCTTGACCCTCTACGCGTATCGGCTGAAGTCTATTTTCCTTCTGAGATGTTTTGATGTTCTTAGCTGTGGAGGATCTCAGCGCGAAGGTGGAGTCGATTTCTTCTCACTCCTTGATGGATCACGAGATTACATACGCTCCGAGGTCATAGAGACACTTGGCTATCATAAGTTTAAGAGCTCTGGGAGACGCCTTCTTGACAGAGAGTGCCCCTATGGTTACCAGCAGTTTCTGTTTCATGGTTCGGAGGACGATGGAGTCATGGGGGTTTACCTGGCATTCTACGCCCAAGCTTTTCAAGATGCCTGCAAAGTAAACGTCTCAACTCTCTAAACGTCTCCATTAGGGGGGGTTCAGCCCGCAGAGGGAATTCAAAGTAATTTCTACTTGTCATGAGGTTGCGAAAGGCCATAGTAGTGAAAAGCTCGAAATTAATGAGCTGCGATGGTATACTTACACTTGATCGGCATTATCTACTAAAGTCCACGCAACGCAGCCCCGAAGAACTTTAATTATCGGCACAGCAAACGGCCGCGCAGGAAAGTTGGTGCCATTGAGACTACGACGCTGAACTGGTGAGCAACGGAAGTTGGTTGTCAAGGACCGTGTCGAGACCTTCGGATACTGCTAACCAGAGGTAAAGGGGCTATGTATTTCCCCTTGGCCCGTGCCGCGTTCCGGAGTGAACGCTATAATGGTGAGCCGCTGAGCATCAAGATCAACAAGCTAACATGGCAGGCATTTGCGCTAGCAGACATCATTCAGAGGCTCGGAGCCTAAATCAGAGACTTTGCTCATACCCCAGGAGCAGCCATTATGAGGCCTACGTTCCTCACAGCCCGATTTTAGAGTAAGCAGTGTCCGCGCCGTGGTGTAGGTACCCATGTTGAGAGAGTGAAAGAGCGTAGTGACGCCGGGGGGAACAGGAGAGTGTATGTCCTAAATGCATTTGGAGGTACCTAGCGGTTATTGAGAATGATGGCATTTCCACCAACTTTGATGTGAGGGGAAAACCAGCACTATCAATGAAGCCGGCTCTTAGAAACAACACTTGGCATCACTAACGGAATTAACTGAAACAATCATGTGGTATTCGAACGTCGATGTCAACCATCAGTAAACTGCCTCCATGACCATGAGAGAAAGGAGTTCCGCAAATTAACCGATGCTGGAATGGGAAAAGTAACAAAAGACTGCAATGACCAGTTAGGAGTCGGTAATTTGCTGAACGTGCGTCGAGTCCTTCGGAGTTGACAAACTCCGATTAACATTATTGGTCGGACTTTTGTTATATTGCAGGCTTCGTTTTTAGAATTGATCAAGACGAGAGATTTCCGTCCTCGACCCCGGGATATGACGATATTGCCACATTGTCCAAGACATTCGCATGCTTCTGCGATCATAGCCGAGGACACTTCTGAATGTGCTTGTATTAATCGGAAGGGCCCGCCGGAGGATTTACCTTGCTTGAAATACGTAAAGGACTCCTATGAGTAAGCAGTTTAAAATAGTTGTCAATTGTCAGCTTCAATCGAGAAGAGCGAATCAGAACCGGCTGAGAATCGCGGTATCTCCTGAAGCAGCCCTTGATGGGAAGCGCAAAAGTCCTCGTATGATCCGCGCTTGATATCTTACCACGTAAACGAGCCGTCGTGGAGAGCAGGTTTGCTATGAGCTCATTCGCTGCAACAGAAATCTGTCCGTTTAGCCGCGGCGCTTGTCGTTCTTGTGACTTCTAGTAGGCAGCTCCTCCGGGGGCGCGTCTTTTCACCAGCCAGCTGCCGATTTCTTGTTGTTCTTTCTTTCCCAAGTATAAAGTTGGTATTGCTCTCTATGTTTCAAATGTTAGTGGCTTATTACCTTCGAATATAAGAACAACCATGGAATCTCGCGCTTTTAAACTGTTGAGAGCTTCTCCTTCTTATCGCCCAAAAGGTACGAGACGAGTAGTAAGTACAGTGGTGCATTGATTGGATGGAGTTCAAGAGCACCGGTTACAGAAATACCGAACCGCTTCTTACAGACACTCTTGAAGTATTGGTGGCGGAGGAAGAATCATTTCTACTAGAGTTGAGTGTCCTTACCATAAGAGTGTATAAAGTTTGCTATGTAAGAAGGCATCTCCAACTTGTATTCCATAGGTCGATTAAATTTGAATCAAATATAAATTTAAGTAATTAAACTGAAAAATAATTTCCTTGAGAATATCATAATCACACGAGCGCAGAAAGCACACTTCACATCAAGACGAGTAAGACGCAGTCGAGCTGCAAACAGCAGTGACACCAGGAACGCGACGAACATATACCTTCACCTATCTCATTTATCCGATCCTCCGAAGTTAAAGAAGCCTCCCTTTTTCTTGGACAATTCAGAAATCTGCTCGACCAGTTCCTTCTCTTTGCCAGACACATTCACAGGGATCTTGACCTTTACCGTTACGATCTGGTCGCCTCGTACGTCCGTGCCTAATCTCGGCGCTCCCTTACCTTTTATACGCAACTTCTGGTCGGGTTGCGTACCGGCAGGAACTTTCAAGTCCATTTTTCCATCCACAGTGTCCGCCTTGACCGTGCAGCCCAGGATCGCGTCTACGTAGCTAATGTCTTCCTCGGTGTATATGTCGGCCGCCTCTCTCCTGAACTTCGGGTCTCGACGAACATTCAGAGTCACATAGAGATCCCCCCGTGGACCGCCCCTCAGCCCGGCATTGCCCGCCTCTCTGATCCTAAGGGCAGTACCGGTCTCTACACCGGCGGGGATTTTCACATTGACATTTTCCACATTGGAAGTGGCTCCACGTCCTCGGCAAGTAGGGCAGTACTCCTCCACTTCCTCGCCTGAGCCGCGACAGTTGGGACAAGTCTGTACGTTCTGAAAGACCCCAAAAGGCGTGCGTTGCATATTGTTTACCATCCCTTGCCCTTTACAGGAGGAGCATGTCTTGACTTTGGCGCCGGGTTTGATGCCGTTGCCCTTGCAAGTACCACAGGTATCGAGTCTTCGCACACTCACACCCTCTTGTCCGCCAAATATAGCAGTCATAAATGGGATGGTGTGCTCGATTTGCAGATCTTCCCCTATTAGAGCGGTTGCCCCAAATAAATTAAATTTAATTCCGTTGATTTGAAGGTCGATTAGAAAGCTAATAAAACTTACCTTTGACTGGGCCTGTCGGCGATTGACGAGTTCGGCCACGACCTCCCATACCACCGCCTCCTCCTCCTCCAAAGAAAGACTCGAAAAGGTCTCCCAGATCTTGCACATCGACGGGAACTCCTCCGCCGAAACCCCCTGGTATACCTCCACTATTTTTGAGCTGTTCTTCAGACGACGCAGAAGTTCCAACACCTGCGTCACCATATTGATCGTACCTGCGTCGTCTATCATCATCACTGATACAGTAATATGCTCGGTTGATCTTTTCCATACGCAAGCCTCCCTCTTTCTTCTTTTCCTCGTCGCCGGGAAATTTATCGGGATGCCATTTCGCAACAAGCTTTCTGTAAGCAGATTTGATCTCCTTCATATCCGCATTTTTCGGTACTTCCAAGATTTGATAGGCATCCAAACCAGCATAGAAATCGGTACTGGTCGATGACATGAAAAGAAAATTTGGTTTACGAGCGCGGTCTCTGCTATAAATTTTTGAGTTATCTGTAGGGCGATTCTGTCGAGATGTCGGAAGGCTCGATATTGATTGTGGAGGTGCGGGAAATCCAATATTTTGAAATGCTGAAACAAATTGGCGTAAACGGCGATATTAGAACATTTAGAAGAAATTTGGAATCATTTCCTTACATATAATAAGAGGAATACAGGAAAGAACTAATAAGTAACCTATCATGCTTGATGATCTTTAGAATAC
>VKHC01000072.1:0-16041 GCA_015143735.1 Synura sp. LO234KE | reverse complement strand
ACGTAGTAGAGCGCGGACACGGAGGAGGAGATGGACTGAAACATAACGTTGAGGTCTGAGATCGCGGTCATGATTCTGAATATACGAAGCACGCTGAGCACTCTTAGGAGACCTGTGGGGCGAGGTGGGGACATGGACATGGACAGGGACAGGAGAGTTAGGGGAAAGCAGGTTGGAGGACCTTTTTCAAGGGGTTTCACAGGAAGGGGATAATTGGTGGAGAGTGCGGGTCCACGAGCGGAGGCCATCGACTGAATTGAGGGTAGGGGAGGACGCGGTCGTATATAGGATGCTCACCAATGCTGTACTCCCAATAGTAGCCCGTCACGAGCCATATGGCGACCATCAGGCACCAATCGAGAAGGACCCACTTATTTGCCAGGTACTCCGATACTAACGGATACCTACTCACTGCGTGGAGAGCCAAATCGAGCGTCAAGAGTCCCTGCAGACAGATGGAGGCTCCCACCACCCAGATCGGTTCTAAGTAGCCTTCTTGAATCACAAACACATCCAGAGAAGCAGCGGCGAGCAGAAGCAAGAACACAGCAGTTTTGTACGGCCACGCCGCCAACATACGTTGCAGTGCGAATGTGGTGTAGAGCAAATGATATCCATTGGAGGTGGTGCCGATAGAGTCCTCGGATTTGAGAATCCCTCCCCCGCTCGCGTCTTTGACATCTCGCCACACGCGCATGAGCAATGACCGCAGCAATATTTTTTCCTTTAGACCTGCCGATTGTTTGCTGGAAGGCGATGAGGCGGAGGGATATCCTGGGGGAGAGAAGGTGGACGTATCTTGCAAGTGCAGATTTTCAATAAACTGTTTGGTTTCTAATGAGAGGTATTCAGACCCTTGGTCCGTCGGAGGTACATACGTTCCGATCGTAGACAGTTTGCGAGCGAGGTCTCCGGTTCTCCTGACGGACGAGTTGGGTTGAGGAAGAACTGTACTCCCGGGGTTGGACCGCCTCCTCCTGCTGGCAAAGACTTTCAATCCAAGTCCCAGTCCCAGGCCATATCTCCCCTTGTTCTGATTCGATACCCTCCCAGACCGTTCCTCCTTCCCGCCCTGCAGAGCCAAATTTGCCGCGTCCTCCCGGGCCATGTCGTGCTTCAGCTGTGCGAGACGGTTCTTAATTCCCGTGGTCACCGAAGCGACGGTGAGACTGAGCAAAATGAAGTTGCTCAGAACAACGTAGCTGATAAACACCATATTGGCGATGATGGGTTGTGGACGCGGGTCGTAGCAGATGGGGAGATACATAACCGCTCCGTGGATAGTGACGTACTCCGATTGGTTTCCAGTGGTGTATAATGTTGGGTATTTGTCGCACCCGTGTATATTGAGATACATTGTATCCGACCAGTTCTATGAAATATAAAATGGAAGACTTTGTAAGTAAGAAATAGGAGTAAATGAGAAGTGTTTCAGGTGTTTTTACATTGAGAGTAAATATCTCGAATAGAGTCCACATACTGAGGTTGAGAGTTCCAAAGTGGTAAGGGTCGTTTTCCTTGAAGAACGAAAATCCGATTGCGCCATAGACGAAGTTCAAGAGCAATAGTAGGCAGCATGTTACAAATACGGGTCGGGTGCCATACGTGATGGCGCTCTGTTGTTAAGCAAAAAAGGAACAGTGAATAAGAAGATGTATATTCACAGTGAGAATAACTATAGGAAGCGTAAAGTAAATAGAATATTTTCAGTTTTGAAGTAAGTATTATAATTTACAAGTAAAGTGATATAAAGACGAGGTCTGAGCAGACTTCACTTAAAAAATATCAAGATAATAAATCTCACCATCAAAACATCCACCCTGGGAAACTGGACAAACAATATTGGAGACATGAGCAAGAACCGGGCAAAAAATAATAGTTTGGAAAAGTCGTCATTTCTGAAGGTTTTGAAAGATTTTCCGGAGTACGCCAAGCAGCATGAACCTGAGAACATAAAATCATCGATTAAGAAGAATTCGTTCATAAAGAACAGAATATACCGATGATTATTGGCACTAGTCCGGATAATCTCAAATAAGTATATGCCCTCAATATAAAATTTTTAGGCATGGTTTCGTATTCTATGTTAACCGAAACGTAAAACGACAATAAATAGAAAATTCCTCCGCATATGAAGTATATATTTACAAAGAAATCCAGTACTGAAACAGCTACTTCCCAATCCAAAACACCGTACTCAAATCCTTGCATTCTATAAGTAAGATCGAAGAATGCAATTACAAAAGCCATGAGACTAAAAAATTTGTAGATTTCATGCTCCACAAAGTTTTTGAATAGAGCAGAAACTTTCCAAATAAATGAGGCAGATACATTTTTTTCATGGATGGAATTTTCTTTCGAATGAATAGATGCTTTCTCGGTGCGCAATATTTTCTTTTTATTCTTCTGCATCTTCATTTTTAGCTTTGCTGCTATCAGAATAAGCTCAGACAAGTCTTCTCTATGCTGGACAAGAGGCATATTATCCACGATAAAGAAAAGCAAATTAAATCAAAATGAAACTGTTTCGTGCACTAACTGACACGTGACAACAGTTGTTTTTTACGCCTAAAATTTTGGGCAACTAAGGTAAATTAAGAATTACCACAAATATCAAGTCCACAGATTTTAACTTAACTATTCGATTTTCTCAAAAGTCTGCAGGTCATCTTTCCGGCTAAAAGACACAATAAATATAAATTTGCGAAAAAATGTGATCGCAAGGGGGAATTGAACCTAGCAGTTTTTACCTTTATATATATAAAACAATTAGGTATGTTGCCCTTCGGGGCATCAGTTAAAATTGGAACGATACAGAGAAGATTAGCATGGCCGACACGCACAATTCGAGAAGAAGTATCGCAGTTTTTTTTTCTTTATCGCGGTGAAAACTGTAATGTTGGACTGAGTTCTCCGTTTTATGCTTTCTAGTATTACTGATTTATGCACTATTCGACAAGATTAAGTTTAATATTGCTTCTCGAAATATCCTTGGCAAGGACGAGGTTCACAGATCTATCGTATGATGCTATTTTGGAGTCATCTATCAAATTAGGCATTAATAAAGACTTCGTTTTAGTTCAGAATGCGTATGATCTTTGGGGAATTCAGCAATCCAACGAGGTTAAAATTTATTTACTAAATTTAAATTATTTATGCATTTGCTGAATGTCCTTAACAGGGTGTGAAAAAATGCTCCCCGACCATTATTCGTGCGACAGATTTCAGGACTATTTATCCTAGAAGTTTTCGGCCTCAATTATTACTAAGTGGTGAAATCCACGGCGATGAGAGAGTTGTTGAGTATTTACGGCTATTGTGAACTGTGCCTTGTTATTTATTACTTCTTTTTCGTAGGGTCCACTATCTTCATTATTAATTGCTCAACTTCTCTCTTGGGTTCCACAATGTATCATCAGCGGAAACAAAGAGAGCTGTACTCAAATAGAAATATTCAACTTAAGCGACTCCGAGAAAACTTGGCTTATTTTCCTTGCCCTCTCTCGTGATACCTTTATTATCCCAACAACGAATTGTTTAGGTCACCTGACTAATATCCGAACAGACGCAGGTGGATATTGCACCACTACAGATTCCTTTGATATATTTGCATAATGTCAATGTCTAGGAATCGATCCGAACCGAGATTTTCCTTACATGCGACATAATGAGAATTGCCTTCAATCAGCTACTGCTAAAGTGCTACAAGCTGCATTTCGACAAAATATCTTCCAGGTATACTTTTATCCTTGAAAATCGCCTGTATACTATTGCATCTGGTTTTGAATAAATGTATCTAGATGAAATCGTATTTTAGAATGATCGTGTTTATATTTGGACTCACAATTGTACCTCTATATATATAGTGCGAGTATACTGCACTCTTTGCTAAACCTCACACGCATTTTACTCGATATTTTTCATGTGCATTTCGTGAATAGGAAGCATGCATCAATATCATAAAGTCTACTCGAAAACAACTGTTGTTTTATCATGCATGATGATCAGATCCTCGTTACTTTCCACGCCGGAATGGAAGCGGTTGCTTACGAGTGGGGATCGCTTAACCATGTGTCTCCTAAAGATAATTCCCCGGATAACAACGCCCATAACGAGATAGGAGCGAGGTTAGTGGCATTCGCTGGCAGCGCGACGCCCGCAGAAGGGCCCGGGCCACATAAACTGTATCCTGTCGGGAAAATGAACTCTGTTGTCTATCCAGTTGACGGCGGCCTCGAGGTATCCTCTTACTCTATAGATTTTTCAACGCCCGACATTTTCGATATTTTTTGTATCGCTCATGTTTCCAACTTGGCATGTCGTCAGGATTGGGCCTATGCCGCCGGTTGGGACAGTGGACCAATGAGGAAATGCGACAACACGGTCGATATCAACGCTAAAGCTGACAGGGACAATAGCACTGGAACCGGTACAAACGCTGCGCTGGTGTTCCTTGTAGAGACCTCCGATGACAAGAAGCCCAAAGATGACGCTCTGGGAGGACCGTGTCAGGTAGGTAGAGGGGAGTGGGCCAGTCATATGTCTCCATTCTTGAGTGGTTGGGGGGGGAAGGACGGACCCAGTGAACCGTGAGCCAAGCTCCTCTACCACTCAACCAACTTCTATCTCATTTCATGCTGTTGTGCCGTTTGTCATGTCTTGGGACTTAGATCTTAAGCGACAAATCGAGGTGTAACGGACACGTGCCACGTAATGTCCGACTGGGACTGTTGGCGGTGGACGTCGTAGAGCCCTACGTGTGTATCCAAAGCGTGACACCGTCCGTGATTCTCGACGACGGGACACAGTCTAATGCCCATGACACAGGTCCAGCAGACGACGTCCGCTCCTTACATAGTCCAACCGGACAATTCTCCGTGACTTGGTATGTGGGAGGGGCGGTGCGTGTGGACGCCACGTGGTTGAGCTGGATTCCAGTGCCGGAACAAACGGTTTTATTTCGAGACCGCTTGTCCAGAGCCCTCAGTTTCAACCGAAGTGCAATTCGAGAACAATTGGAGGACTATGGACGACACATAGGAGGTACAAGGGAGACAATCCAAAGCTTGGTGAGCTCGCATAGTCTAATGGGAGGAGGCAATTTGCATAGAAAAGGAATGGCGGAGCGACAGGCGGAGAGGTGGAAGTTGAGAAAGACGATGCGACAGAGCAGACGAGCGTCCACGTGGCGGGCCAGGCGACGTGTGGGTCGGGGGTTGACTAGTAAATACTCTAGCACGATGTCGTCTGGGACATTCCATGGTGCCGCTCGGGATGTGAAGTCGGGGAGCGCACGTTGGGGCTGGAGTGATCCTATGCGTCCTACCTCGGCCGACGTGTTCTCTGCGGAAGTACAGGCGCGGACGTTCAATTTAACAAGGACTTCACGTGATGGCGGATACGACGCTTTTGATACAGGTGATACTCCTCGTCAAGAAGGAATGGACCGAAGCAGTGACAATCATCATGGTAAAGGTGAAGCGCTTCCTCCGGGGTACCATATGTTGGTGGCGTGGGCGATGGTGGACCAGTCGTGGAGTGACATGAACCAAGGATTCCCTCAAGGCTCCCCCCGCTCTCATTTGGTCAAAGCAAGAAGTGACCCCAATTGGCAAGTTGTGAACCACGTTGGAAAGGAGGTTCGGGGGAGACTTCTCTGGCCCTCCGATCCCGTCTTGGTCCACGTCGGTGACCGGGGTCATATGCGCGTCTTGGGATACTCGCCACAGTGCATATTTTGGAATCATTCCTA
Organism: Synura sp. LO234KE; assembly: GCA_015143735.1. Taxonomy (NCBI): domain Eukaryota; class Synurophyceae; order Synurales; family Mallomonadaceae; genus Synura; species Synura sp. LO234KE. The sequence continues at coordinate 10,289 of VKHC01000072.1, read as the reverse complement.
CTATAGGGAGGAGGGAAGCGCGAGGCAGGAGGTCCTGCAACTGCAGAGGGGTCGATTGGTTCCAGCAACTCGCCCCCTGTCTCATGTCGCCCTCGAGCCACGCACTTCAACTGCTCCATCCGCCCGTGCGGACCCGGTCGAAAAGAGCAGAAGTAGTATCGCTGTTGGGATCGGCTCGTCGACGGACAGCAGTAGGGGCGAGAGTCTGGACGGAAGTGTAGAGGAAGAGGTAGACTACTCCTCGGATATCACTTACGCCCATAGGCTGCCCGCCTACATGGGCGTAACATTGGCGCTCCTTGCCACGTTGGGCCTGCTCGCCTTCGCAGTGAAGAAGTGTTCTAGAATTTCGATTGGTCCGGAGAGCTACCATCCCGAGTGGAGATATAGTCCGGTAGGAGTAGTTTCAGTTTCTTAGTTCCGTTTTCTTCACTTGTCACACCCGGTGATTCGTATTGTCGCATCCGGAGACGTGATTTTATTGCTTTTAATTAACTCAACGTAGAAATTGTGGTCCCCCATAATAATTGTGCTTCAAGATTCGCTGTTTAGACTTGACCTGTTATGTAACGCTAAGGCGCACTGATAGTTAAGCTAAATTGAATCGAAATTTTGTGGTTGCATTTTTTTCTATTGAAAACCTCGCCTTAGCGACTGCCGGCATGTGGAGTTATGCTGACTTAGAAGATTTATATTTTTTTGACTCAGTCACTCACCAGTTACTCCTGACAAACGATCGTGACTTGCTGGTGCTCCCTGCTACTGGCTGAGGCACAAGAACAGCATGAACTTTAATAAAGCTGACGAGGCATAAGGGCTTCGTGGACAACATTTGAAGAACACGGGGTGTAACAAAAAAATATGTAGGATTTTAATTTGTTTAAATTCTTTCTGTTCATTGTTCTTGTTTTCATCGACACGACTTAAATATAGAATTTCAATCATGTAGATGAATAGACAAGACAGTTGGAAAATTAGTCGTGCAAAAATTGAAAACAAAACCGAAATCAAATGATACAGAGCAACTCGTTCTTAGTAACAGGATGAGATCATTCCTCACGTCTGGACATGGTTAGCTACACACAAAGAGGACGAAGGCAGGAATGGTGCTAGGTCCTCGGCGGTGGTAACGAGGAAGAAAGCAATGAGGAGGGGGCAGAGGGGCCGCGCTAGCTACCCCTTAGCAGCATGTTTCCTCAGTTAGTGGTTAGTATCAGCATCACTGTGGGTGTTCAAAGTGATACTAGTCCGCCTGCGTGACTACAGTAAAATTTTTGCCGAGCTCCCCAACTTATGGAGGAGTGGCAGTTAACATGTTTCGTCCGAATGTGCGATTGATTGTTTCAAATTTAGCACTTACTAGTTGGTACGATCTTATACCAGCCTTGGGACTTAACTTCTGCCTCGTTATTAGCTGGAGGGGAAACTTAACTTGTCTATACACAAGAAATAAATCCGCGACTGTGAATAATTTAAATTAGCATAACAAGAATAGTAACTCACTAGTGTTTAGGACCTTTACTATGCAGGGACGAGACGACTGATCTAGTGCTTCCCCCGGATTTGCCACTTATGCTTCTAGCTGAAGGTTTCCTCTGTACGCTCGCGTGACTTGGCGTCGACCGCAACGTGGGAGATTTTGAAGATGTGTTGAAGCTGTCCGTGTCCGCGAACATGTTTCTAGGTCGACTTGTCATCGAATCTTCTAGCGCCCTCACCTCTTGGTGTATCTGACGGATGTACTTCGCCAAGTCGGCCACCTGACACAGCAGGAGAATGAAACTGATGAGAGAACAGTAGGTGCGGACGGAGCACTGATAGTCGCGAAGATGTCAACACGACCCGGAGAACCCTACAGTAGGCGAACGCGAGGGACGGTTACCTGATCGAAGACGGAGGCGATGCCCACCTCCTCGGACCTCTCCTGCCACTCCCACTCCGGCAACGTGACGTTCTGAGGCACTTTGACCACTGCACCAGTAGACATATTGCGGCCCGCTGTCAACGTGCTCGGTCCTGTAATTCTACGGGAAGGGCTAGGCATCGATGGGGGAGTGGACACCTTTGACTCGACTTCTGCAGCTGTCGCATGGGTGTCGGACATTGCTGTGCCAGGGCGAGTATCCACCTCCGAAAACTGCTTAAGAAGTTGCCCAGGAGTCTCCATCTTCATCGCTGCTCTGGCCTCGCTGCGCTTTCTATCCTTCTCCTTCTTATTCTGTGCCTTAATCGATGTCTGGTCTAGAATATCATCCAATTCGAAATCCAAGGACCCTGTCCGGTACCGACACACTAGTACATACTCTACTGGTGTATGGTAACGCTTATCTGTGAACGGTATCAGGACGTAGGAGCCTGGTATGAGCTTCACAACCGCGCTAGAAAGGTTGTAAAACTGGATGCCCTCACTGGTCCCTTCGAATAGACGCAGATCAAAGGACCTGGCGCGTTTCGACAAGCCTTCTAGACGAAGAACCACAAATCCAATACCACGGGAATACCGCATACACGCGCTTAACCTGTCCTCGCGGGAGAGGTACTTCGCCACAGATACATCCCGTGGATCTTCATCTACTCGACCCACCGCCCACCGTTGGTCCGGCTGGTACAAACACACATGCAGATCCGTGGCCGCAGACACAGAGAAGGGATACATGGGATTGTCGGCGAAACTAATCCCTCCCTTCTGCTGCACCACTGAACTCTTCCCAGAGAGCCCATCGGTATCTTCATCCATCGTTAAAGCGTCTGTCGGACTTATCGACTCAATCGCTGGTGGTCCCCCGGAGCCGGCGATTTCGTCACCAGGTATCCATGACGATAAATACCTCTTTAGCGCTGTCCCACTCTCCCAAGAGGTATCGTGGACGGTATACACGCGGTTGAAGATGTCAACAAAGTCCTCAATTTGGATCCAATGTAAGTCCCCTGCTTTCGGTTCAAGAGTCTGTATGGTCCCCAATAAAAAACGATTAGAATAATTACTGGGAATCAAGATAGAGGGGTCGCATCGCTTACGTCACCAGATCCTTGAGTCATATCGTCCGCTCCGTCATCGTCCAATCCATATGCTCCGCTGATCTCCGACCCGTCCTCTTCGGCGCTGACAAGGAACCCGTTCGCTTCGGACAGACTTCGCCGTACATCAGACCTGTGGCCAAACGCATTCTTGTGGAGCGCTACAGTGGATTTCCACTTCGCAAGTAGCTCCACAGTCCTCGCAGACACGTCTTTGGAGATCTCCGGGTAGTCGTACCACAACGGGTGGCCACTGGACCAGTTGCCGTTGAATCTGCCTTCCGGATAGGACTGCAGTCACATGACATACGGCAGAGTGCGTAAGGATAATGAGGGTGGAGGGAGGTTGTACACGGACGTCCTCGGCTTCCCTACGGATTGCGTCCATACTAGCCTGCACTCTCCCACGCACCCTCCTTACACCCAACGAAAGCCCACCCTCGCTCCTGTACCAGGCCACACTGGGACTAACGTACCTGAAGGTTTTTAACGCAAACGAACCCGACCTCAATGGCGTCCAATTCCGCGGTCGCCTCCGCTACAGCCACACAAGCATCCACCACTTGATACACGACACCTGATATCGCCCCACCAACCAAATCACAGAGATCACACGCAAGGATAACGCGAGCTTTCCGGTGTCGTAATGTCAAATATCTCATTTCGATTTTGAAAGCAATCCTCTTTACAGTATTGCTCAACGTTGCTATACAATCACTCGCCTAAAGTGATTCCCTTTCTGTCGGTGTGATTCTCCGTATATGGGTCCGGCACCAGTCTGCAGCAACCTACTATGCGTTCCTCATCTACGGCCGTCTCCAACTGCTTATAAACCATGTCGCAGATATTATTCTCTGTACATCATGTCACCACGTTGTCACGTCCAAAATAACCAAACGTGTTCTGTACGCATACCTGCGTCTGCATTATCAACGTGCTGCATTTCCGTTCGGAACACAGACACGTGCGCCACCGGAATAAGATCTAGAAGGGTCTTTTCCGTGAGACCATAGACCAGACTTTCATAGCACCCGTGAAGCTTCGCATAGGCCTTCTCCAATAGCATTGCGAAGGTCTCGTTTGGATTGGCGTTTCTACAAAAATGTACTTTTCCAGAAGGTCGGCAGGGTATGCGGTCGTCTATATGAATGTATCTCCACTGTGCAAAAGGTATTTTTCGATATCATTATCAAAAGAATTGAGGAAGCAGATTAACATTTACTCACTTTCCCATTTTTACATATTTTAAAAGTATATATTCCAACTTTAGCATATTTGTCAGAAACAATCAATCTACTTATATACTTCGGATGACAGGCTAATACTGAAAAGCGATGTAAAGATTTTACGGAGAAATATGGCTAAAAGATGACACTTACTTCTTAAAGAGTTAACAAAATAGTTATTCCCCAATGATCCTTGAATTATGTTTGACGATTTTCTATTCTCAGCAAAAGTTATAGGATTCACGCAGTCAACGACCTCTCCTGTACATATTCTGTTCCAGGTAACCGATGTTTGAGGAAGTCCACCTTCGCAACGATTATTAAACGAAAAATTAGAAATGAACACTTGAAACTGAAGCCATATAGAAACCAAAAGTACTCTGAACGATGATGATACCTATTGGTGGATTTAATGGGTCAAAATAGAGAGAGCGTCCATCGGTTGGAAACGACGAATCCTCCCAAGGTGCTCCACTTTCAAGCTCCTCCGCTATTTCAGATTCACGGTTCAAGGCGATCTAGAAATCCAGTGCGCATATTAGAAACAACGTAGCATGTAAAGTAATACATTTGAGACAATAAGGGCACTGGATTAATGAAATTGCCAGCCCTTTAATAGAATAGTATTTTTGTATTCACTATGCTTACTCACAGTGTCGTCATCGTAATCATAATAATTTCCTGGCCAAAGCCCATTATCCTGTAGGTGACAACTTATTTATAATCATAAAATTTGTAAATTAAAGTAAATTATTCACCATTTTTCACGATCAAAAATAGTTAGACTTACTGAGTTTGTACGACTAACAGGAGCCTGCGTATGTCAAGGAGTTAATGCAGGAGGAAGGCTAAAGATCTGGTGGTACATCGATACTTACCTTATGTTTAATCTAAATTACATTACTTGTGTCTTTGTCATGAGTTCGCCTGGAGGGGGCGTTCAGAGACAATCACGAGCATCAGCGCAGTTACCACATTTGGAAATTTTACCTTGTACATGATTATCAAACGGCATCCTTGCTGCTAAATTTTTTGAGTCCCTTAAAGATCGTAATCTCAAAATTTATTTTGAGGTGAGGTCCACTTTAGTAAATATTTTTCTGAACGTTTTCAGAAAGGTCTTTAACGAAGTGCTCACTGTTTCTTGTTTTTGTTTACCACCCACCCACCCTTGCATGGTTTTTATTATCTCTTTGAGAAATATATTATTTAGATAAAGGGGGGATTAAGGATATAGGGCTTATGAATTAGGACTGGGGAAAGAGAACTGGGGAGGCAGAGTCATGGGTCAATACGTCTAGTAACCCATGACTAACTGTTAACGCAACTTTGAACCCAGATCCAACGTCTAAGTAGGGCAAGTGGCCGTACTACATGTTGCCAGCGGTAGAGGGGTACGGAGGGTTTATGACTAGTAAACCTTCAGTATACAGGCCTACCAGCGTTGCTGTCTCATGTTTCGTACCGTCGCTTCGTTAAGCTATATCTCACGGGTAAAGCACTTTAACAATAACAAATAATTGTGGGAATGTACTCGATTCTTTCCTTCACCCTTCCTCACTCAAAGGCGTCTAATGTATAGCGTTGCGGTGAAAAGGAAATTAGGTAGCACTTACTGGAGACTGCTCGGATGCATTAGATGTAACTGGAATTTCTCGCTACTGTTGCTTTGTGGAAGCTTGCTTGCTTTTCGCGAGGTTTTCCAAGTAAAGCACGACGAAATCAATTAATTATGTCAATATATACACGGAATTTGCCTAAATGTTACTTAACTTATCCCGACTTCAGCTATATCTGAAGTGCAGATTCTTGGTTGTTGCAAATTACCTCATTATCTCAAAGGCACAATTGCACTGAAAATAGATCAAATAGATTGCGAGGGGAGGGTAAATTTCTCAAAGAACTAGCAGAGACACTGAAATCTCCAAATCCTGTGTTCAGATCTGTTCGATCAACTGCATCCGTTAGTTCAGATGAATAACGTAAACTTCCGTTACGTGATTGAATGGCAAAGGTGCATGTGTACTTTTAAGGAGCGCCTTCTCTCCCACTCTCATAATTTCCCTATGATTTATGTTATCACTACCTTACGACTTTGAGTCTCAACTTCTGCGCGCACAGCCAAGCGCAAGTTGTTAGAAGAAAGCCGATTTTAACCGGACAATTGGGCGTAGAGTTGGATCCGCAACAGATCAAAATCCAACTGTCGATTGGTACCGCCCTAGAGGTGCTTAACAAATCTTTGGGAGAGTAGTTACTCATTTACGTGGCCGACATAGGGCGACATTACGACCTTCCAGGCTACGTGCAGAGCAAACAGCGATAGAAATCGTTGGGCATAGTTGGTTCTAAGGACCTTGAATGAGGACGTTCGACAGTTTCCGAAATACGTATGGTTAGCCACACGACTAATACTCGTTTGTACTTTTAAGTCAATTGTTAGCTTGTGCTTTATCGGTCTGAAATATTTTTCGGGCTACCGCAAATTTTTTCATGAAATTCTCTTTGTGTGTGTTTTTCTTCCGAAAACATATTCCCGCTCATTTTGTGGCGTTGAACTGTTGGAGGTGCTGATTTCTCATTGTGTGGTGAAAACTTTTTTTCCTTTCGAACTGTGAGATTTAATAACTTTATAATCGAAAAATCTTTCTTAAAATCCAAGATATCAACCGTATCTTGACCTAGTTATCGTTCTTTTGCGCATTGCCTCTAGGAATACTCGGGCTAAGAAGTTGATTTGATGGAATCAATGAATTTCGTGTTTGTAAGAAATTATTGAAGACTAGTGAGGACCGCGGGCCCCAGTTGCTTTGCAACATTAAAAAATAAAATATTTGTAAACCTTTTCTAGAACTTTTGAAATCAAGTTGATATTTTTTCGTCAGAGGACGGTGGAATGCATGCAAGGAGGTTAAAACAAACCGACGCTGGCGCGCCGCGGGCTGTGCTGGTTTACTTGCTTGCATCGCACCGCCGGTTACACAACAATGCTGAAAAGTTGGACGCACCGCGTCTATCGTTACCCATTGAATTCGGCTTATCACCACGTAGGGGACAAGAGGGCAGTGGAGGAGCTCCCCGGGAAGATAGTTCTAACACCCATCCCCACTCCTGGTGTGCCTGCATCAATCCACGATACCTCCCCTGAGGATCATTTTATCTACGCCCTCGAGGTCTCCATAGATCTCACGGACTCTCTACATGCATGACCTAATCATCTCCACATCCTCTCTAGGTCCGACACACGAGTCACCTTTGCCGATAATCTACTGATAGTTACTAGTTAAACAGGCAGTAATAGGACGAAAGAAAGAAGTGAATCAAACAGTTTCAGCAGCAAAAAAAGAACTAACCACTCTTTATGAACCAAGGGAAAGTTCCGTTACCGACGAGTAGAGGAAACCAAATGAAAAAAACTCGGGGCAGGCCCCCAGTCGCCAACAAGGATCTCACACGATGCGCACAGCTTGGTGGCCGGTACATGCACTAGCAGAGCAGAAATGTTTTTGCGAGGCTAATAGAAAAAGCCCTCAGTAGTCTGTAGGGGGACTTGCAGATTCAAGTCAAGAGTGGAAGCGGGGGTCCGGTTGGGGGGAGGGCGGTTCGGGGGAGACCGCAAGGACTAATCCATCGGTGGACTTAATACCATTCCTTAAAATTGACCCTTTGGAAAATACTCCGTAGAGTATAGTGCAAAGAGTCTTAAAATTGGAGTCACGGTGGCGTAGAGTGACCGTAAATAGAGTATTTTCTATAAGTTAGAGTTGGAATGATGACGGTGATGGTGAGAGTTTGGTAGAGTTTTTAACGCTTTCTGAAACTTGGAAAAGTATGTTTAAACTTGAGTTTAGTGGTGATTATATATCCTATCAGAAAGAGAGTTTACGGTGAAGGACGATGTGAGGCCAGGCCAAAGGACGACTGCCTTAGATCCGTGCAGGTGGGTCGGGAGGGGAAAGAGGTCTGATTCGCTCAACGCTACAACCTCTTCCCAGGTCGGTCCATGGCAGTGTTACATCGGCGATGGGAGTACTGCAAGTTGTGTGCGCTAGCACCCACGAGATGAACATCTCATCTGATTGCCCTTCTTGAGGGCTTCTTCGAGGAACCCATTGATCCGGGTTTTCGTGTGATTGTTGGCCAAAACAGGGGCCTAATAGAGCTGGTCGCGAAGAGCGTGAGGAAAAATTCTTCTGTACTTTCGTATCCGTACTAAGGCATGCCAGACAGCATTTAGTTCACCAGTGTTGCTGGTAGCGTGCCATCAGCGTGACCGGTTTTAATAATTACGGGACCCATAAGTTCACGGATGTTCCTTGGATTGGGAAGCATGATTTGACCCCCTAATTCACCTGGCAGGTGGTGTTGGCAGCACTCTTCGTGAAATCGAATGTTGTGGGTACAGAAAGGACAGGATTTACCAGGATCTGCAGCCTGGGCCACGAAGGCTTCCGCCTTCCTCCGGGACGTGAACTGCTTGAAATATGCATGTGTGCCAGTATTTTCAGGTGGAATTTATTGTTACGACGCATGGATACCCGGGGTGACCCCGGCGAAGTGCATGAAAGACTGGAGGGGAGATAGCCTGGTTGTGGGCAGGCTTCTTGTGATATCTTAAATCGAGAGCCCAAATAGCAGATGGCTTAGCAGCCGGCTGAATTGTCAAGGCACGTCGTTGAGAACAGGCTTGATCCCTGGAGGCGCTTTATCCCGTTAAAAAAGTGCTTGTATTTGTTAAGACGAGAAGACTTTCGTTGCGAGCGACCACTGTGTCGGTAGGGAGAACCACCTGGTCCATATGCAACATTTGCAGGGTATTCCAAGTGCCAATAAATCATACACGATGACCTTTTTCCGAGTGCAAACGCCTTGAACGCCGGGGAGGTGATGACGGTTGGCTTGGTCGCCAAGGTGAGTGGCTGCAGGAGATGGTCTGAATTTTGCATGGCGGAACATGGCAAAGGGTTTTGCCAAAGAAGCGGAAGCTGTATAGTTGGAAATGAAGTAAAATTGGCCTCTCTCGATCAGTCATCGCACCGTTGTAGGTGTGATGGCCTATCATCGGGGTACGCTTGTGGCTAGCGCCTTGCCTGAGGCGGGAGCTCGAGAGAATCGTGGAGGTGCAGTTCGGAGAGGTGGGAAAGCAAATAACCCGTCGGCAATTAGTAAGTTCGAGAAGGGCTGGCTCATGAAGGCGTTTGGCTGCTTCACTGGAGAAAGAGGAAGGCGCGCCGTGGAAACACTTCATAAGAGTCTGGTCAGGAAGGAAGCTATTTAATATCTTGGAAGCTTCTTTGCGTGAAGTCGCCCATAGTCCCCTGAGTAGACTCGCTAAGCGCAAAACTTGCGTGATTAGTCGAGTCTTGGACGGGAATCTCTCGTCTAGATGGATGGTTAGGGCATAGTCTGCAAAAACGACCGAAGCGACAGTTCACCCACATTGTGCCCCCACGGGTAAGCGGTGCACAATGAGCGACTTTGAAGACTTCAGCGTATATGGAAAGAAGTCCATATGTTTCCAAGAGGGGTAAAGGTGGTCTACACTGTGGTTGAAGAAGCCGTTGAAAGTGACAAGGGCGACTCGCGACACACATTTGTGAGCTATCTGACCATTAAAGAGTTGAGAAGAGGGGTTTCAACGCACAGATCTTGCCGGGAATGAGTGAAGTGACCGGAAGCGGCAGGGTCCAATGTCGGTAACGGACGATGCCACCCAGCGCATTGTACACCGTGACGATCAGTATTTTAGTCGCGCTATTGAAGAGGGCTTACTCAGAAGCTGTGAGTGAGATGCTGCACCTGCCTCGGTAGCAATTCACGGACTCATCCTCCTGGTGGTGATCTACAAAAGCTTCTCTCGTTGATAGGCACCGTTAGGGCAGAGAAGTGCTTTTGCCAGCCGCCCCCGCCCCCGACAACGATGCTATGGTAAGAGAAAAGGTGCGGTTGGGGAGAGATGGACGTTGCAAATTGTTGCGATATCGCTATCGCATAACGTATTTTGATATATGTGGTGCGCGTGCTATTGATCCTTGGTTCGCTACT
>VKHC01000071.1:0-20926 GCA_015143735.1 Synura sp. LO234KE | reverse complement strand
TGCTTGGAGTCCCGAGCGAGCCACTTCAAGGCATGGTAAATTGCGCTGATTTCCCCCGTGTTGTTGGTGGGACGGGAGGCTCCTATCCAGTTGAACTCCGCGGGGTCAGTGATGACGGGTCCCCGAGCAAGATATTAGACCCCAACAATGTCCCCAACTAGGTAGAAGGGGACGCGCGTACTACCCCCTGGGGAAGAACATGGGCGGGTGACAGGCACTGGCAGGACGAAAACGCATGGCGAATTGCAGAAAGAACGCACGCCAGAGAGGGGGTTATCTCCTGTCAAACGGGGGTAAGCGGGGGTCTTGTCTGGGAGACGCCCCCTCGCCTCGGGTGCGACGCAGCAAGGCGGAGGCCGAGGACCGACGCGGTGCGGGAGAGGGCAGGCCGGTGCTCGAGGAGCGGGATAGACAAGGGGCAAGGTATCCACTCGCGGCGAGTAGATCAACTGCAGCATTGCCTTTCGCGAGGGGGGAGTCCGCCTTCGTGTGGGACGGGGTCCAAGTGATAGACTCATCGTTCGTCTGCTTTACTCTGGCGAGGAGGGCGTAGATGCGAGCGATCATTCGTTTGCCACTGACTTGATGGACCGCGTGGCAAACAGTTTGACGCAGTAATCGCTGTCGGAGACAATGTTGTATCGGGGGCAAACCACTGGTGAGGATGACGTTCGTCTGGTGTATATCCAGTCAAGGGCGTGGTACATTCCACTCAGTTCTCCGTGTTGCTGGTGGCGGCAAAAGCACCCACCCAGTTGGAGATCTTCACGGACGTTACGACGGGTCCCCAGAGGTCTTTGGTTTCCACGCTCCGGATAGGTGATGTGTACACCCCAGCCCGCTGTTCCATTGGGCAGGGCAGGGCCGTCTGTGAAAAGAAACGCGACTGGGTCGTCGAGAAGGGGGTTGCCCGGCCCTGAGGTCATGGCCATGTAGGCCTCCGGTTTTTGACGAGAGTTGCCGACCGTCTGGGGCTGCGCCTCCTTCCATGACGTGTAAATTCTAGGGACATAGTAACCAAGCCGGACGTCATAGAAAACTGGGGGGGGGAGACCGCGGACGGCAGGCGTAGCTGGTGGCAGCGTCTCTGAAGAATCCGGAGGGTCCCGCGGTCAGCTTCAGGGCTGGTGGGGAGGGCTTGGAGGTAAAGCGTTTGTTGGCGGGCGGCCCAGATGTTGTCGATCCTGTTGACAAAGTGCTTGCTCAGGGCGAGAAGACTCTCATTCAGTGCGGGCACTGTGTCAGTAGGTTGGAGCACCAGGTCAAGTTGCGAGATCTGGGAAGAGGACCGGTTACCAAGACAGATCCTATGTCCATCTTCCGACGCCAAACAGTCGAACTCACGTCAAACAGCGATTCATAAGCTCAAACCTATCTTGTTCGATGCGGCTGTATAAGAGCTTTTCAAAAAGTATGTTATGTGCTATACTAGACCTCTACAGGGGAAGTTATTCCAAGAAATCCACGTTTTTTCGCGTTTTTAGCCTAAAATACGCACTATTCTCAGTCGTTCCCACGTCAAACAGCTGACCGAGCCGGACGTCATAGAAAACTGGGGGGGGAGACCGCGGACGGCAGGCGTAGCTGGTGGCAGCGTCTCTGAAGAATCCGGAGGGTCCCGCGGTCAGCTTCAGGGCTGGTGGGGAGGGCTTGGAGGTAAAGCGTTTGTTGGCGGGCGGCCCAGATGTTGTCGATCCTGTTGACAAAGTGCTTGCTCAGGGCGAGAAGACTCTCATTTAGTGCGGGCACTGTGTCAGTAGGTTGGAGCACCAGGTCAAGTTGCGAGATCTGGGAAGTGGACCGGTTACCAAGACAGATCCTATGCCCATCTTCCGACGCAAGAAGAAGCAGTAGTGCTGGGAGCAGACGACGGTCGAGGTCCGTAGGGAGCGGTGGAAGGCAGAGACAGGAATCAGAGTCAAGCCGGGCTTTCGTCAGCAGGGAGTGTTGGCAGGTCCGAAAGATGTGATCATTTGTGTTTCCGATGAGATGGCGGCCGACGCGCAAAGAGGGCAGCGGAGAAGGAGTTTCGGATCACTCTCTGTCTTGGCCCCCTTGCAGGAATTATGCCCGACAGTCCAATGGCGTTCATGCAGAAGACGTTCGTAGTGCCCACGGTTCCTGGAGAGAGACCCGCCATGTTCAGCACGTTGCGGTGGGTGGAGTCTGGTGGCCCTATCTGTGTCCCGGTTGGTCAGGGCTGCGAGGCGTTGATGGTCGAGTATCCGGGATTCAAGCGGCCGGAGTACCCGAGTCGATGTCACCCCAGGACCAGCGACGCAGAAAGAGGTCGGGGGGGGAGAGCCTCGGAGAGGGGGAGTGCAGCGATGGGAAGTTCGATGAAGCGGGAAGGCCCGTAAATAGTGGAGCAGAGTGAGAGCCCGGAGATGGCGTATGCTGAGGCAAGAGCCATGCCCAGAGGCGCGCCCCCAAGCACGTTGAGGGGCAGGTTGGACGGTGTGGGTGCGTGAAGCACTCAACGTCGTGGTGTGAGTTGGAGTCTGGCCAGTCCATGCAGAAGCTCCACTACTTCATTGGAGAAAGTGGATGGTGGAGTGCTGAGGGACTTAACAAGAGATTGATCCGGATGAAGGTCCCATAGGCCCCAGAGGAGGCCAGTCAGGAGCAGGACTCGGGCAGTGGGGCGGGTCTCGTTAGAGGGAGACTCGCCGTGAAAGAGAGTCGGTGTCCACGTGACGTGATCATCCGTGCTTAAGACGCAGAGGACATCCGGAAGGTACCCGTGCCAAGAACAGAGTGCAGAGGGAAAAGCCGGAAGAGCAATGAAGGTGTACATAGAAAAACCGGTCAGGCGGTATGGACCCTGAAGGGGCATGATTCGGGCGACCGATGTGACCCGGAGGAAGGAAGGGGACAACCCTGTGCACTTCAACAATTTCCGGGAGAGAATCCAGAGTGGCCAGCGGAGGAGGGAGTCCGGTGCGGTGGGGAGAGCCAGACGAGAGGATAAGGGTGATGCGAGACATACGTTGAGGCGAGGGTCTGAAGATAGCCATGAACCAAGAGGCGTGGTCGATGGGGCCGTGATACAGTTGCGGGGGGGAGAAGGACGAGATAATCGTGCGGGGAAGTGGGGACGTGACCGCGTAGAGTCCAGTGACGATACAGGACGTCGACCGTGTACCCGCGAGGGGTGAGGTACAGGGTGACGGATAGGATCTCGGTAATCCGGTTGGAGAAGAGCTGGTCCGGCGCTATGAGATGCCAGGCTTGTCTGGGATGAAGAGTTATGGACTCGTCGACTGGGGGCTGTGGTAGATCGAGAAGACGCTAGGTCCAGTGGTCTCCACTCCACGTGACGATGTCTTCATACGTAAGAAGGTGCCGGTCTCGTAAGTGGGCACTCTGAGCTTTGGTTCATTTGGAGTTAGATCTGACGCCACCAACTAGGGAGTTGGAGAGCTGGGGCGGGGCCGCGCGGGAGTGAGCACGAAGAGGTTTGGTAGGGCAGGTATTGCCCTTCATGCCATAGGACAGAAGGCGGACACATTGCGGAGTGAAAGCATTGAAGGGGGAGTGCTGAGGGCTTCTGTGGCCACGGGCGCATAATTCTTCGACTGCCAGACGGGTCCATTGGTCACCACCCGAGAAGATGCGACGCATGCAATTACGTTTGCGCTGTTGAACCATCAAAGAGAAGCGTTGATAGCCCAGACCGCCTTCACAGAGAGGCTAAAACAGACTTTCCGATTGGGAGGTTTTGAGGTTCTTAGTCCTGCGTCGGATCTCGGCCGCAATGACGGAGTCAAATTCTTCACACTCTTTGAGAGACCACGAAGAGAGGACCACTCTCTGATAGCTAGCATTATTTCCACCTTTTTCGGGACAACTTGGTCAAAGGTCGTTGCAACAAGGAACTTATCCGTCGTATACGGCGTGGTGTTACTCTTTTCAAGTGGGTGGACCAAGGCCCACTCCAGCGCTACAACCCCCGAAGCCCTCGGGAATGCAGTCGCCGACCGCCTTGTGGCAAGAGGGTGCTGCGGCTCTCCTCTCCCTTCCTACCCCAGCCGATTTCTTCACCCCGGCGCGGGAGGCCCCGCCCCTCGCCTACTCGGAGCGGCCTGATACGCCGTCCTCGCGGATGCTGCCACTTGGTCCTTTCGATTTTCTCGTTCCCCGTTATATATTGCCCATCTGTCAGTAAACAACGTGTGGTTATTTATCGATTTGCAGGTTTCTATCGCACCTGGGTCCTCTGGCCCTCACAACCTCCCCTTCCGGCGGGGTCTGGGGACATATTCGGGGATTAAGTAGATCCTCCAAGTGCACTTACCAGCGCTCGGATCTCTCCCCACTCGGTCGCGGGACTCGCCAGTTGGTTTTTGGGGAGTGGCTAGTTTAGGCAGTGCATCTGAGGGGGGTGCCCTATATGATTGGTCTAATTTTTTATCGGTCTGTACCACTGTCGTAAACTAACTCTTAGATTTTGTAAATAAGTAAAAACAATTTTTCAAAAAAATAGTTATTGTAGCAAAGTAATTGCTATTAACATCCAACTTCACAAGATATTTTTAACTGAACCAAAGTTAACGCTGAAGTATAACGCACTTCGGACCAAGAATCACCACAAATCAAAGGCTCGAGCGAATCATACACTAACGTCTGAAGTAACGGCCGACAAAGGTGAGGTCCGTGTCCTCCCTAGAAAGCTGGAGGAGGCGGTTACAAAGCGCTACTCCCTCCCCCGCCAACAGCCCCCCGGTGTATAACTGGCCGGACCCCACCCCTACCGCGAAATCCGATAAGAACGTATCACCTGTCCCAGGAACGCATGGGTCGAATCCCACAGATACGGCCCAACCAACATTCCTAGCTTCTTTACAAAGCAAAATCGCCGCCGACACGCTTCCTGCTTTAGACAGGTTGAGCATAAGAGTGTTGTACACCGCCTCTCTGGCCAGGGCTTTCACGTCCGCCGGTCTTCGACACACTGAATTTGCAATCACCTGCAAAGTGCAGTTTTCCTGACCGCCCACGCCCAATGCATTGTACGGAATAACTGTACTGGGATCTGATGCGGTTTGCTTCAGCGCGTCGGCGACCTTTGCTAATTTCTGTAGGCGATTCAACGATCAACGATGATTTTCAAGGGATAAAATTGAATATTTCAGATGAGCATCTCCAGTTGCTCGCATTATTGCATTGGGTAGAAAGATAAACCTACCTCGCGGAATAAGCGCAAGGCGGACAGATCAGACGCTTGAAATGGATCTTCCACTGACACAAGCTCGTGGTCTCTGAGCATATTTATAATAATTTCTCCCACTTCTAATCCAGTCTTAGAGAGCCCCGACGGGCCATCATACTGGTAAATAACGACTTCTGCAGCGTTGTGCTTCTCCCCCGGTCCTAATGGATTCGAGTCCTTCACAAGATCAGGAGATCTCATATCTACCCCAACTCGAAGAGATTTGTACGGATCTATCTCAGCGACTGCATCCACTACTATCTATCATCGAATTGTGAACTACATGTATTTATTTAGTAGGGGTTACATATCACCTTCGCGACCTTGTCGACGCCCTCTTGCGAGACCCGTAGAAAGCCATTACTCTGTAAGCTATATGCTAGACCAGAGGCTTCAACAGCAGCAAGTGCTCTGCGGGAGGCTTGGAGAAGAATTTCTACCGATGATTGTAAGTCATTAGAATTAGTTGGTGTTAAATAAACATTTTGGCATAATGTTTTCCCAGGCCCACCACTCCCTCGCCCCAACATAGCCGGAACAGGAATGGGCATAAATGGCTCACCCCCTGATAAATCTGATATGAATTTATGAACTGAGAGCCCCTTATGGCGTGCTCCTGCTCTACAGCACGCTATGGAAACTGCTAACAGGACTGTTGGTTCATCCGCCAGTATCTTTCCCAGGGACTCGTCAATTAAAAATATATTTGTTGGATCCAATTTTCGGAGGGAATCAGTTACCCTCTCTTGAACGATACTAAAATCACGAAATAGAATGCTTGTTTGAGTAGACTCAGTAGGAAACGAGCATCTAGCAGAGAATTTTCCTAAATTTGTACACATAATTGCTTCAATTCCATTCGCACCACCAGGTACTAATATTGGACTAAGGGTAACCTCAATTATTTCAGGCATGGATTTGGACTCGATCAGTTTAGAAATTTCCATATAAGGATTCGATGGTCTTGTTTCAATAATAGAGTTGACGATCTCGTCAAAAATGTCTTCGATACAATACAACTTCAGGTAATCTTCGATTAACTGACGCTCACTTTGATCCCCGTCGCCACTCATTTTATGCAATATCGAGCTTACAATAAACAAATTTGGAAACCGTCGTGCCAAACACTGAAAACACGTGGGTAAAAGTGTAGCTTCCTTGCTATTTATGTACTCCTCGTAATGCGCAGAGGACACCCGTTCCACCACTATTTATTTCCTCAGATACTAAAGCAAATTTAAGGGATACATTCACAAAATGAACAGGTATGCCTTCCAGATCAGAATAGGCGATGATAAAATTTCAGCTCGGAATCAAAACATCTATTCTTGTAAGAGCCGTATTGCTGATTACGCGTCTGGCGGTCTTGGTTGTCATCGTGTTTTCGATAAACCGCAGCATAAATTCGAAAGCGTAGGGAAAATGCCTAGTCCCTCGCGACCAGTTATGATTTCTCATATAATGCGTAACAAGTTCTTCGAGCATTTTCAAAATATATCTGTCAATCAGAAATGCTACATTCTGGACTGGCTGAAGTCTATGATGGAATCGAACGCGGTATTTGAAAAACATGCAGATGAAGCGGATATTTATAAAAGACTTGATTATATTCGATACGATACTAAATTGAAGTACCAAATTTTATCCTGGCCAGAACTGATATCTTACCTCCAAACCAAACTTAAAATTCATTTCGATAATAACACTTTACTTTTCAGCGACAGCAGGACGGATTTTAGAAAATTGTTGCAAAATGTAGACTCCTATTTTATTGATATTGACTCCGCAAGCAAAGGACCAATCAACACCGTCGATGAGGGTCCCGTGGAAATCATTTCAGGAAGTCGACGAATGCAAAAGCGAATGATAGAAAATGCCTTAGTATTTTTAAACCGCCAGGAAATGAAAACAGATATAAGTATATCTTCATTTGATCCGGTCTTAATGTCTGTAGACGAGTCTGTAAAAGCGATCGACGAAAGAGTGGCGATGGAGGTTGATGAAACAATTGGCATCGTCGGCCCTCTAAGTAGCCAGGACCAGTCCACTCCGAACGAAGAGACTGGCATTGTTGCTCCCACGATTAATTATGTTCAGATTGCTTTAGATCAGAGACTGCGTCCTTTAACTGACGATGAAAACCGGGAAGTAGAGTTCGCGTTAGCCCCCCCTTACAATCATTCGGTACTTATCGACATGTTCAATGTGGAAATAACAAAACATAAAATTAGCTGCTTACGGCCTAGCACTTGGCTCAATGATGAGGTAATCAACTTCTATATGCAGTTGCTGCAGGAGAGGAATAGGGTGGACGCCGACCTGCTTCATCGTCGGCCGTCGCACTATTTTAGCTCTTTCTTTATGCATAAACTGTGCGATACAGAGGAGGGCTACTGCTACAACAACGTGAAGAGGTATATTTCCGAGCCGTTTTTGTCGCCTATCGCCAGTCCTCATATTCCGGCAATACCTATTACGCATTGTAAAGTGTCTGTCGCCCTCGAGTCCTATCAGTTTGTGAAAATAAAAATGTATTGTGTCGAGGCGCAAAATCTGTTTTGTGATCGGATGCAAATATAGATACGCTTGACAAATTGCTGGTCGCTCAATCGCAGCTTCCCTGTCATGAGACCAACACTACTAAATACTAATCCTTAGATGTGATTCCATTTGTTTTTCTGCATTCTTCAGGTGGACGAAAAAAGTTGACTTGCTTGGTATGGATAAAGTCTATTTCCCAATCAACATTCACAACACGCACTGGACGATGGCGGTGGCGCATATTCGGGACAAGCGGATCTGCTACTACGACTCGATGGGATCGATCTCCGACCGGTATCTCCGGATAGTGCTAAGGTACTTGGGAGACGAGTGTCTGGCTAAGAAGGGAGTGGAGCTGGATGTGAGCGAATGGGAGCTGTGTCGCTGCGACAGGAGTACAACCCCGCAGCAGGAGAATGGGTCGGACTGCGGAGTGTTCTCCATTTTGTTCGCAGATTTCATTTCAGGGGAACTTCCTATCTCGTCGTTCAATCAAAGTCACATCGCTTCGTTTAGAAGAAAGATTTGCCTGTCTATACTTAAAGGAAAACTACTCTATGACACCCTCATTTGTCGATAAGTAGTCGGTTTGCCGACATTCTTAACAAATGTAACTTGCCTTCATCCGCCCTCTGTTTCCGAGTGAAGTTTTAGGAACGGGGGCTAGGCATAATCAGTGTACCTCTCGAAGATCAAATTCAAATAATAATTACAAATGCCGAGTACTAGTATACCGAAGAGACAGACTGCCGAAAATCTGGTATTGTTCTTAGGAGTTGCTATTTACTTGAAAAATGATGGTAGTAATGAATGAGTACGGGCCGGGATCAAAGCGCCGTCGCATTTCCACTAGACTAGTATTTTGCTCATGGGTACTAACTATCCCCGAGACACCGAGGAAGTGCAAGTCCTTTGCTGACCAATCATGCAGGAGGGGAAGGCCGACTCGGGCAGAGAAAAGGAAACTCCCCCACCACCCCCAAGGGGGATAAGATCGCGATGACGTACTCACAGAGGTTTTTTGAAGAAATATAACTTTGATTAGATTAAACAGAGCGCAAGCAGACCAAACAAGAAGCAACATCAGCACTCCTAAGGGGTACTTCGCAGTGCGATCGAACCAGGTGTAGGGGCAAAGCGGCAATAAATAACAAGACCCACTACCTCTATCCCCCACCACATCCCAGGAAACAATCATCTCTACCAACTAAGAGTCCTCCAGAATTCCGTGTTAGACTTAATCCTTTTCTAGATTCCTAGCTTGGTAATTTGGCCTCACTCAATTCTACGAAGTACCACGAAGAACCGGAGATATTATTTACTAAAGAACTTAACAAGTTGGTTTAAGGGCAACAAACTCCTCTACCAACAGACAATCTATATAATTTCTTTCCGGAATTTTTAGCTTGATAGTCTAGCGTTGCTCAATTCTACGAAGTAGCGTTTGTCGGAGTAGTAACTCTAGGATGATGGCTTATTTAACGTAGATTTAATATTAACTAAAAGGAAGTAAAGTAATTGTCAACATATTCAACTCATAGTTTCAACTTAGATAAAAGATATGACTAGAGTAGAGTAGTATAGGTTTGTGCTTAACAGTAATCCTAGTATCTATATTGATTTACATATAGCCATGTGTAGATTAAATTGCTCCAAGCAACTAACTATCAACTGTACTCGAGTGTTAGACACTTAAGGAGTTGAATCGTCCGATAACAGCTCCTTTGATAGCTAGAAACATCGCTTTAAGCTAGACTGCTGATGGTACACCACATTACGTTCTCCCTTGTCATGACTGAGTGAGCGACTCAGCTGTGGTTCTTATAAATTAGCAGATATTCTTACACTTCCCCTAAACGAACAGAGCAAGACTGATTCTTCATTTACTCTGATCACTTCGCTCTCATATAACATATATATATATATATATGAACAATATGGAGTTGCGTCCACAAAAACATTTTAGAAATTTTCTAAGGGAATGCCGTAGCCAATGTTCAGGTCCTGTTCATACAGTAATGCAAGCACAAGAGCTCTCGTCCGTAAACTCTTCGCGAATAACTGATCATTAACACCCTTTATCCTCAGGATATTGATAAGTAGTTTAAACATGTATCGAACGAGCTCCTGCAGGTACCAGCATTGTCAAGAAATCCGCTGCATTGCTTCTCACAGTGATCTCCAATATCGAATTAAGTTCTGCAACAAAGTGCTTACGAACAAAATGATAAATAACATGAATATTCATATTCTTCGCATTGACCATTTTGTTACTCGAGAAGTATATTGCTTACTGTTGCCATCATAGACTTAAATCGGTTTCTGTTTCGCATCTCCCAGCTTAGTAATTGTCATATTACGTCCTAAGATCGCACAAGTCCCAAAGCACGAGGCCATGTACCCTGCCCTCATGCTCGACTTTGCTACTCTGTAGGTTGCATCTTCGACTTCCAAGAAAGCAACTTACAATCGCTGTGACTGACCTCGTTCACTCCCTTCGGTAGATACTGAGTATCCAACTGATAGTCTGGTACCCTCTCAGCATAGCATTCAAACTGTAGACCAGTCCGTAGCCCTTCGTTCACCCTATGTATCTCAATACCCGGTTTAAAGCGTTCCAACGGGCCATCACGAGATTTACACTGTAGCGCAGCACAACACTTACCAGCAAACGCAATATCAACCCTGGATCCTGTGACCAACCATAATAGACTACCCACCACCTGTCGGTAAGGTAGCTTGAACGTCTCTTCTGACAATAGCGTCTGTATACTCTAGCTAGCCCAAGCGGTAAGCACTTCTAAGATAGATCGATCCCATAGTACCTCTGGTTTATCGATTAATCTGTCGCCTCATCATACAATACCTCACACTTAAATATAAGTCGAATCCCAAGTTCTTCATCTTTTGTACATTCCTAGAGTCATAGTCTTCACACCCTCCACAGCATCGATATTTACATATACACTGAGATAAGATTCAGAGTCTCTTGATACTGTCTGAAGCAGAGGCACGGTTCAATTGATAACGACTTGAAGATAGACTGCTTCAAATGACTACCAATGTCCTTGAACCATTGTCTCGGGGACTGCTTCAGTCCGTATAGAGCCTTCATCAACTTAAGGCAAATACACTCAGCAGGTACCTTAATCCCTAGTGGCGGTTTAATATATATCTCTTAGTCTATCTTTTAGCATTCAGGAACGCAGTTTTCACATCCATCTGATTAAAAGTCAAAACCAACTGTGCTGATAGGGCAAGTACTAGCGTAGAATACTTATCGTCGCTGGAAAATGTGCCTCAACAAATTACACACCAAACAGTTGTCGCAAACTTTTAGTAACTAAGTTCTATTTCCACTTGATGATATTCCCATCCGTATGATACTTGATTAAATAGATCCACTTGGTGTGCATCAACTTCTGTGCTGTCGGCAATATAACAAACAATTCCCATTCACTGACTTAATCTCCGCCTCCTCCGCCTGTCTCCATAGTTCCGCTGACGGTAAAATTATCGCCGAAATATGCGTGAGTAGCACTCTATGATCCATGACAAGAGTCTGTACCGTCGAGCGAAACTCCGCTAACACATCATATTAAAACATTTTTTCTCTAATCCCACTTCAGTATCCGCCCCGTAGTATACTTTTTGTTAAGCTGAGTAGGTCTCGCAGGTTTCAACAAATATAGCCTCGGATATAGGTTCACTTCCTTAGCAGGTACTCAGTTGGCTGAGCTCGCCAAGATTTGTTCATTCGGAAGAATTAGTACCATATGTCACATCGTATTCCTCAAGTCCTTATCCTCGCTCATACACTCTCAATACCCAGTATAATAACCCACGCTCAGGGTCATTGTGGAAAGAGTATTAAAATGAAGCAAGCAACTCCACAGTATACGACTTATTAAGTAACTGACGCACTCTCATTGGAGGTTGCCTCACTCTTACCTCCACGCTCCTAATAACTTTATGATCCCCCAGCTCTTTTACCAGCGATGTAGTTCCATTATTCCAAAGAAGCAGTAGGATATGACAAAGATTCCATGACACAATATGCTTCCTCATCCTTATCACACTAGGTTCTTTGTGCATTCAGCTTATCACTCTCATTCCTAATACAGATGGATAGCCCTCAATCAACAACGTCGAATTATTCAAGAGTTCCGAAGGCGCCGGGTTCTACAAAAATGAATTGGTTTTACGTATGAGAATACTGATCAACAAGGATATCAGTTTGAAGGACGTTACAGTACATCGGGAGAGTTGGCGAATCGACGACAAGGGGAAGCTCTGCCGATTTGCAAAAAACAACTCTCATCGTACGTCAGAATGTCCAACGTCAACATATTGGTTGGAGACCAGTGTCATCATAATTTTTAAATATAAAGGACCCTACAAACTCCAGTGAATACGTGGCGTCACAACGACAGGTCATATATTAATCCAGTGCTGTGCCGAATTCACACTCCCAAAACGTTCTGGATATGGAATCTGCTCGGATATTAATTCAGTGCTGTGCCGAATTCACACTCCCAAAACGTTTTGGATATGGAATCTGCTCGGCGTAGGACTTTCAACTCGAAAATAGTGGAATTCGGCCTCAATCTAAACTCGCTGATTACTAATCCCTAACCCGTTTCAGAAGTAACTTCTGAGTTTTGCAGCTATAACAAAGTGCAGTCCATTAGGTTTTGGTACATGTTAACCAATCGCAACAATTAGTCGTTAACAACAGATATTGGGCTCTGAGCCTAAAGATAGATTTCTACTAGAAACAATTGAATTAATTACGTAAGTGAACGAAGCGTATCCAATAAGCGTTATGTTTCGATTTCTAACACAATTTCAAGGTGTCAACTCACTCAAAACAAGATGTCTCAAGCGGCAGTGCGCGAAATCAGGTAAAAAAATGCATTTGAGATCCTGCAAATGTGATATCAACCCCCTGTCACAGAAATATAAAGATCCGACATCCCAGAGCTTATCAATTTCCAAACAGCGAAATCAGTCACAAACGACATTTTTAGAAGTCAAGAAATACGAAGAGGTAGTAAAATAGATTTCATATGGCCTATATGAATTAATTTCCCAAATTATTTTGACGCATCACCCTTCACAGAAAAACTTAAATTTTCGCCGAAGAATATAATCAAATGCCTGATCGTTTGCTAGAAAGCACCAAACTTTGTAATTCTTTGACATATAAATAACCTCTACCCCCAATAAATAAGGCTCTAACTAGGTATTTCCGGTAAAAGTCACTTATTTCGGAAGATAATTGTATTCTTCGAGTCAAGCATTCTTGGCCCACCCCACCTTCTCACTCCAGCAAAAGAATCTCGAGATGATTTAATTTGCCATGGCATATCTTGTCTAAACCACTGATTTCTGCTCAATATTAATTTGCCTTTTGCCATATCTGCCCTCTAGCTTGATAATTTCAATTCGTCCTCCAGACACTCCAAGATCCACCAACCAGCAGCGGCAGAAGACCCCACCGTACAAGGTAACCTCATCAGCACCTCATACGCACTTGATAACAGCTCATCGACTTTCCGAAAAGATCAGGATTATATCAAGACGCTTGAATACGTTCCTGACGTAACCCGCTCGAACCAGCCCAAGCCGCCCTCATCGTATATGTAAGGTTCAACTCGCTGTGTCTTACGCCCGAGCTTACCACTCCATCACCTGTCTCTAAGTCCCAACGAGCTCCCCACATGTCCCGCCATCCTTTACCTGCCATATGAACCTGATTCCTTGCTTATGCCCTTGCGCGCTCGTCTTGATCACGTCCGTTACACGCTTTCCACACGTTGTCCGCGAACCCGACCCGTGCGTATGTCACGTCTTCTACAAACATCGCATAAAGCATGTCATATGCAGCGCACCACCCCGCTCGTTCACTCGTAGTTAAATAAAAATAATTCAAAACAGCCCTACTCTATCCCCCCACAGTATTATTAAACCAATAGGAACTCCTAAAAGTAACTTGAGTTCATAAGTAAAAAATCCGGTACTTCGTAGAATTGTGCAAGGCTAGATTACCAAGCAAAACAATCCAAAAAGGAATTTGCTCTAACATCCCCTCTTAAGCTAGGCTCAGACTAGACATCTATACAAGGTTAGATAGAATAAGTCTTGAATGTAGCATCTTCAACACTTGAGTTTGTCAAGGAAACCCCCATAGAGTGAGTTTTCAGCCTAGGGTTGCCACTACTCCTATCTAGTGATGGAGCACAATGTGCTGAAGATGAAGATACTCGCAAAAATAAACACTCGAAGATAACACGTTACGTCGTTGCAAAGTAACAATTATAGCGTCCGTCCATACATACACCAGCTTCTGTACAAGTATAGATATAGCAAACATCCAGGGCTCTTCAAGTACTGATATACAAGTACGGGTTGCCAAAATGTATTGCCCTTCAAATACATTGCGAATATATTGCGATAGTTGAGAATCGAGAAGCAAATAGGATAGAAATAATTTGTTGATCAGAAAAGCCGGCCTCTCCAAATGAACACAAATCAATGTATTCTCCATATAAATAGAATACTTGAGCCATACCAATACTAAAATATAAATACGAGATAAATATGTATCGCATCACAAAAAGTGGTTGCGGCATCATCGAAATTTGCGAGCACGATTGTGCATAAGCTAGATACAGGGATAAAATACTAAGACAGATATGAATAAGAGATTATTATCTCTATATTTATTTGAAAAAATGTAATTGCTTCTCTCTTGGTGGATTTGGAACTAACCTCGAACCAGTGTGCCCTTGTCGCGGACTGAAATTTAACACACGTGAGAAAATATCATTTAACAGATATATTTCCTTGTATATTTGTTATTCATAAATATTTATTAATATATAATTCGCAGCTATTTCAAATAAATAACCTCTTCTCGTAGTTAGGGAAATAAGAATCCCTTAATTACTTTCAATTATTCTCATCGTCCAGTCACTTATGTAACGTCATGTAATTCCTATCTCACTTTGAAATATTTTCATTAGGTGTATTCATTTCATATCTCATCAAAGTAATTATTTGCTATTATTTTTAGTAATGTCTCTAATTTCCTTCTCGCTTAAGCATCTCATTACTTTTACAAAATGCACACTCGGTTAGTCAACGAAATATTTAAAGAAACTTAAAATGAACATCTAGACAATATCGAATCACCAAACACCAATTAGCCGCAACCATGTTGGAATATTTGCTATCGCTCACGAGGACTATCTAGAAGGTGCAGAGAACGATTCTAAACACCAAGATAATTAATTACTAAAGAGCAAAAAAATAGAAATTGTTTCCTGACGTGAGTTGAAATGGATATGGATCCAGGTGACGCTTGAAAATTTCTGCATGTACAATAATCGTACTTTCAGCAAAAGTAATAATCGTAATTACAGTTATTTAGGCAGAATTATAATCAACTAGAAACTCCTAAAAGCAACTTGAGTACTTAAATAAATAATGTCTCCGGTACTTCGTAGAATTAAGCAAGGCTAGATTACCAAGATAGAAAATCCGAAATTGATTTACTCATTTACTCAGTAATATTATATATTTGAGTTTTGGTGGAACCTCCAATACTTCCTATCCTTGCTTACTATCACCATCGTTCGCCCGTGGTGATATGCCAAATTAAATGACTTTACTACTAGTTTTGCCGCCCAGTTATGCTGCTGTTCGTAATTGATAATAGTATTCTTGTTGGTGTGGTGGTGAAAATCCTTATGCATTCCTTGCTGCTTGCAATCCTTCAACTTTGAATGTTCTTAATCAAGTTGTTTAGTAAAAGAACTAACTACAGCCAAGTACTATGCGACAAAAGTTAGTACTTGGAATTATCCTTGATTTAACTAGTTGTTGGTCAGCCAGGCTAAGAACAACACCAAATTATTCGCTCATGGTGGTTCAAAATTGAGATGTTTGGCTTTCTTAAGAACCAACCGCCTACTAATGCCATCTTAGTAGTTTAAACAAATTATTTCAACAACTGCTATTACAAGTAGCGGTACTTGAACGATGATAGTATCGATTTCCTTTGTTGCTTCTCATGATAGTACTACGCAAGACGTGCTTACACCAAGCGTTCTAATTACAAAGGCAGTTAAATAATAACATCATTGAACTGCTTACATCATTGGGATGACTGGGAACGGAGTTACAGTACCACTACTGGTCCATCTCACGATTAGATATTTACACATTTGATTTAGGTTATAGTATTTAGTTAAGCTAGTCTTTCGATTTCTGGTCACGATTTCATCAAAATAAAACAATCTACGTCATATATTTTTTATATGGCTAGTTCTGACATTTGATTAATAAATTTTTTGCTGTTCTACTTTTACTTGTATATCCTCGCCTTCATCCTCCAAAACATGGTTCGTCGAAGTATATGATCGTCAATAACTGATAATACACCGGAGGTCAAACTATTTACGCCGCCCTCATCATTCGTAGAGGAGGTGGATGCATCGTGGTAACCACCACCCGATACTGTTTTGAAATGTGCCAAATCAGAATCTGTATTTGTAATGAGAGCAGGACTAGGTGGGAGGAAAACAATGATTTATCATCATCAATATCACCAATAAATTCCTGTTTCTGTAGCAATATCTTAATTTTTTAGCGATCTGATCACTTACTTATAACGTGCAATCTTCTATTGTAAAATATGTGCAATTCAAAAAACGCGAAATATTTATCTGCAGCGGGGCACTACATGGAAAATATTTGTCAGGAGGCTATCTAAAGGCACCATTTTTGTGATTTGTCTTTTCGTAGTCCAGATATTTATGGTAAATAGATAATAAATAAAAATTAAGCCAGAGTCATCTACCACAAAAATACAAATTTTGATTGTTTTTTAGCTACAAATGTATTAGTATCTGCTGGAGATGGATTTTGGTGCACCGAGGAATCTCTCCTACAATTATTTTACTTTGGCGCTGGCACAGGTGCAACAACTTTGCCTTACTGTAACAATGGACATCCCTCGGAAATCCAACTTGTTCAGGTTTCACTAACTTACAATTCGATCATTCGCTGTTCAAGGTTTCTTGTTCCGAATTCTTTATTTAGACTCAAATGAAAGCTTTAAATTTAGACTCCAATATACGAAAATATCAACATAGCGCTATTATTCTAAAGGATTTAGGATTTCTCGAATGAGTTTCCCACGCTTTAATTGCACATTTACAACCAAATTCACGGATACTAATTCTTCACCGTCAACAACAAATTCCGCCATCAGTAGTCCTGAGTTAGCTAGAGTGCTGGGTGCGATGTCCGAAACATCAACTTCCTCCACCTGATAAAGATTTAGTCCGAAACAAGCTTATTAACAAAGTGTCGTTACCGTAAAAATCATTTCAGAGTCCCCGTCCGTGTAATCTTCAACTGATGTTTCTCCTAGAACTAGAAAAAATTATTAGTTTACACGCCGCAAATGAAATCTAGGTGGAATTTACTTTTTACAATTCGTTCATTGGCGGAATCCACCAGCAACTATTACACGCACGAGCAAATTTTTTTACACATAAACAGAATGAAAAATGAAGGCCATGTAATATGCTTTCTATATTGAAACCTTAATCCTCCAGAAAGCTGCAACTACATCTCGATCCAATTCGAAGCCTATTCTCAATTCAATGGGATCCGTCAATTCACCCTCGATCGGATTTACGGATATAGCGATGATCTCAATCCGTGGTGCGTCGTAAGTTTCACTATATTTTCCTTCGCTTAATTTCACGTCATCTTCAGGTTCATCTTGACCGTCATCATCATATTTCCCATCGTACTTGCTCATGATTGACCACAATCCAAAATGCTTTTTACGAATACGTGCTTAATGTCAATAAATTTCGAAATTGAAATAAGTACAATTGTGTAAATATTACACATGATTGAAGGAATTACAGATAATCTGGGAGTATAAGTAGGGAAAACCATATATTCTATTTCGACACACGTGAACAGTTCCACAGGTAATTTAATAAGCTTCTGAAATATTCAGAACTGTTATATCTCGAGGCTCTACAATTTTAATGATTCCATTGAATAATAGCCATATCATAGTACCTTGCTCGCTTGCTGCTATGATATTATTAATTGAATTGGTCTACACTTTACCATTCAAAACGTTGTTGAAAAAGTTCTTCATCGTTAGATTGGTTTGGAAATTCAGTCCTCTTGAGCATGACTTACAACTTAAGTTGCACTACAAGTTTACCTTAGTGAAGTTGTCCCTTTGCGGATTATTTTTTGCTGCAATGGCCTATGTTATGTCGAGAGAAAGAGTGCATTGGACATTTCGATTTCAATTCGCTTTTTCAGTTTTCTCAGTTTGGTTCATTGGTCTAGAATTTTATAGACGTATGTTGCGATCAAAATATTTTACCAACCCTGAACAAAGCACGATGGTGAGCGAAAATGACTCGTACCCCAAGGACTGGAATTGGCGATCGGCTGTGGCTGGGGACGATAAAAGACTCCCCGTTTCTGTAATTACGGGCTATTTGGGCTCCGGTAAAACTACTCTAATTAAAACAATATTATGCAACACCGCAGGTTTCAAGGTATTGGTAATAGAGAATGAAATAGGTCAAGAATCCATTGATCATGACATCCTACTTCAACACACCGAGAAAGAAAATATAGTGGTTCTAGAAAATGGATGTGTTTGTTGTAGCGTGCGCAAAGACTTAATAGCGACTTTTCATTCTCTATTTACGGATTCTAGACTTTCCGCGCTTGACTGGATAATAATTGAAACAACGGGTTTGGCAGATCCAGCCCCTATCATGCAGAGCTTCCTGGCCGACCCGCTGTGCTGCTCCTATCTGCGTATGGACGGTTTGTTGGCTGTAATCGACGCCTACCATATACAGACATACCTGGATGGTACACGGGCGAAGGATTTCAGCAGCACGACTTTACGCGGCGCGCACGGGCCAGGGTTACACGAGGTGTTCAGGCAGATGACGTACGCTGACGTGGTAATATTGAATAAGATTGATTTGTTATCTGATGAGGAAGGCGGGAGAGCACAACAGATAGAGGAACTTCAGAGACGTCTAAAACCGTGGTGCGAACACGCCACGCTGCAGACTTGCGCTTTTGGCAATTTGCCGATGTCGAGTCTGCTGAACCTGCGATGCTTTGACCCCAGCAAGTGGAAGTCTCCGGACGCCTCCTGGGTTTGGGGTGACGATAGCGAACGTTACGGCCCTTTCCAAATCCGTGTCGATGGCAGTGGCCGCTTTGCCAAACGGCCTTTACAACACGGCGATGTGAGCCTTTGTGCCGAGACCGGATCCGAGCTATCATCTATCTGCCTCTCGACCACCAAAGAGCTAGATCTCCTCAGAACGACACAGTGGTTAAGAGAACTACTAGAAGCACAAGGAAGCGACATTCTGCGATTAAAAGGTATCGCAGTCGTTTGCCTCCGCCATTATTAAAAATTGACCAGAGCGAATGGTGTCAGGTTTATTGTGGATGAAAGGGTACGAGCGCCAGTTTATCGCCCAAGGTGTCCACATGGTGTTTCAAGGGGCCCCAGGAATCAGGTCAGTTGCATCGTACTATTTCCCAACCTTTCATTCAATTCTAATTATTCAGTCATAGAATTACTTCACCCGACCCACTCTGTCGTGTACTCTATCACTCCTTGTTCCATCCTTGTCAGTGTACTCTCTCACACCTCGTTGTATCCTTGTTGTCAGTCGTCGGCCGAGCGTCCCGTGGAATCGGGCGGGGGAAGCGAATGAAGGACGAGCGGAGAAGAGCTACAGTCGACTAGTACTGATAGGGCGCAACCTAAACGAGTCGAGTCTCCAATCGGCTTGGAGAACTTGTGTGACTTGAAACGCTCTACTTCCTCTTGAATTGACAGGTCTGCTGTTTGGTTGCCAAAAACCTCCGTATAGTGTGTGAGCATTTTGTCGTATTATTTTATTGTTGTACGTGTATACCGGATGCAGTACCAGGGATTTATGCAATAAGTAGTTTCGTCATATTAAGGGAGAGAGGCTTAGCTGCGAGCAACCTGAATTGCAGAGGGCGACATATTATATGAAGTAACTAAAGCGGCTGGGCGTCTGGCTGATTGATTACACTCGATCTAAGTATTTACCCTATCATCTTAGGGTGGGTAGTAAGTAGAAAAAGTCAAAAGTGACAAATCAAAGTGAGAGAACGAATCGCCCTTCGTACTAAAGAACCACTCCATTTAGTGCAGCAAGCAACTTGCAAGTCTTTTATGTAACCCATCTGAAATACCGTCTACCGCTGGTGTTCACATTTCTGTAGATACTACCGCTATAGTGGCGTACTGTTGAACAGCCAAAGCACTTTGCCGGGAGAGCCGCGCTCGCCGCAAGTGCGACGTAGAAGGGCTTGAGCCGACGACCAACAGTAAAAGCGGTGTTTGGTGTGGCAACGGTGTGCGGGAGGAGCGATGGGTTGCTCGAGGAACGGGTCAGACAAGTCGCCCCGCAGCAACAAGCTGCTAGATATTCGGCAGCTGCATTTTCTTTTGCGAGGGTGTGTGTCCTCATTTGTGTTGGCCGGGGTCGATGAACTGACACATCATTATTCTACTTTACTTAGGCGAGGTGGGCGTGAATATGAGCAGCGATCCGATGGTTTGCCTTCACTTCAATGGACCGGGTAGCAAAAAGATTTGACGCTGTAGTCCTCAATATCAGAAACAATTAGTATCTAAGGCGAACCTCGTATTGTTAAAGAACCACTCCATTTAGTGCAGCAAGCAACTTGCAAGTCTTTTATGTCACCAATCAGAGATATAGTCTACCACTGGTGCGACTATATCTAGTCCGTCTGGTATTGATCCAGTGGCGGCGTGGTGTAAAGGCCTAGCCAATTAAATTTGGCCTATAAAAGGCTTTAGTATCGTCTCTATCCGGGTAGTCCTATGGATTCCCCATCAAGATATACCACTTGTGAAGGAAAAACCCAACCGAGTCTTCGGCGAGGGTATCGTTAGGTACTCGACAGCTTTCTGACTGGAGGAGAATCGCTTGAACTCAATGTAAATGCCAACAGTCTGTGGCTGCGCCTCCTTCCAGGACGTGTTGATGCCAGAAACATGACCGAGCCATACGGGAAAGAAGACCTGAG